>JBBMOE010000104.1:486738-538162 GCA_037975065.1 Chaetodon trifasciatus | reverse complement strand
TAGCTGCCCCTGTTAGCTGTGCCTGTTAGCAGCTCCTGTTAGCTGCTCCTGTTAGCTGCTCCTGCTAGCTGCTCCTGCTAGCAGTGCACTCATGGTGGACAGACACTCCCTGGCTCTCTGTGATACTGGAGAAAACTTAAAACATGAAGTTTCTCTGAGAAGTTCTGCAGTTTTGCTCCACTTTGCCAGAAATAAGAAACAGTTGAAAAAGCAGAGTTGATGTTTTTATTTGTAGGACAGTTTCATTTGGTAAAGCTGTATGAGCGGGAAGCAGTTTGACTCTTACAGACAGAACATGGACCTGCTTCAGCAGGCTGTTGATAGAAAACACTGCTACCTGTATTGATGGACTGGAGTGTAATTATCTGCTGCCCTCGGCCAGTCGGATCCATCTGTTGGACAAAACGACTCACAGACTTCTGTAGCTCTGATCAGTGATGATCAAACATCTGATCTTCACCTCGTCAGTGCTGATCGAGGGAATGTGTCTGCAGTTTTAAAGTGTTTCTAAAGTCTAAATGGAGACATCTTCTGGTCGATGGGTGGTACTGCACCTGTTCAGAGGACACAGAGACCTCAGTGAAGACAAATTTAAAGGAAGAAAGAACTGGTGACCAGTCGATTGACAGCAGTACTTCCTGTGTTGTTTGCTTTGGGGACAGACTGGTCCGTCTTTTCTGTCCCAGTACAGATCTGCTGACTCCAGGTGTCTCTTTGGTTTGTCTCTGTCTGTTTGAGGCTTTAAGGACAGAAGAGGTCGTATGACTGTAAAGTTCCCTGAGGCAGATTGTGACCTGTGTTGTGTAAATGATGCGTGTGTGTGTGTGTGTGTGTGTGTGTGTGTGTGTGTGTGTGTGTGTGTGTGTGTGTGTCCCTCCCTCCAGTGGACAGTCTGGGGATAAACGATGAGCTGAAGAACAAACTGCAGGACGTCCTGATCCCTGAGAGGCTGCTCACACTGGGACACATGCTGGGCAAAGGTAACACATCGACATGCACACCAACACACTGCTACACAACAGGAACACGCATTAGCTTAGCATTAGCTTAGCTGGGTGTGTGCACAAAACTGACCTTTAGTAACCTCAGCATCAGCTCTGTGTGTGTGTGTGTGTGTGTGTGTGTGTGATCTGTGTGTGTGTGTGTGTGTGTGTGTGTGTGTGTGTGAGATCTCTGGTTGTGTGTGTGATCTGAGTGTGTGTGTGTGTGTGTGTGTGATCTCTATGGTTGTGTGTGTGATCTGTGTGTGTGTGTGTGTGTGTGTGTGATCTGAGTGTGTGTGTGTGAGTGTGTGTGATCTCTGGTTGTGTGTGTGTGTGTGTGTGTGATCTCTTTGTGTGTGTGTGATCTGTGTGTGTGTGTGTGTGCGTGCGTGCGTATGTGTGTGATCTCTTTGTGTGTGTGTGTGATCTCTGTGTGTGTGCGTGTGTGTGTGTGTGTGTGATCTGAGTGTGTGTGTGTGTGTGTGATCTCTGGTTGTGTGTGTGATCTGTGTGTGTGTGTGTGATCTCTTTGTGTGTGTGTGTGTGATCTGTGTGTGTGTGTGTGTGTGTGTGTGCGTGCGTGCGTATGTGTGTGATCTCTTTGTGTGTGTGTGTGTGATCTCTGGGTGTGTGCGTGTGTGTGTGTGTGTGTGTGTGTGTGCGCCTGTGTGTGTGACCTCGCAGTCAGTCTGAATATAAAACAGTCCCATGAATGGACCCTCAGTGATTCGCTGTGAACGCTCAGACAGTCCCTGCTCTCTGTTTCTGATTGGACCGTCTCTCTTCAGAGAGCATGCAGGCAATGACCCTCAGTGTCCAGTTTATTAGGTACAGCCAGCTAACAAGAACACAGTCTAATGATGCGACAGTCCTGCGTGTGCTGATTCAGACGCAGCTGTTGAACTGTGTTATACCAACAGCTGTTTCACTTGATCCTCACCGATATGAACGGGGGGGGGGGTCACCTCTGAGCTGGCAAAGACGAGCAGAAAATCGTGACCTTGAAGAAGCTTAAACCAGACTGACCTTTGTCTTTTTTGCTTGAGAATTCAGTGAACAATGAATGTGATCAAAGTGATGAAGCTGAGTCAGCAGTTTTCTTTTTAACCATGAAGGTCTAAAAGTAAGAGAACGATCCTGAAGCTTTGAGGACAGTCAACAAACACCGGAGTGAAACCAGACTGAAAGGAGTCCAGATTAAACCCTGAGTGACAGAAGTCTGTTAATGTGTGCTTGTCTACCTGTGCAGGTGAGTTCGGCTCAGTGCGCGAAGCCTTCCTGAAGACCGAGGACTCTGTCCAGAAGGTGGCAGTCAAAGTGCTGAAATGTGAGTCGACCTGTCTTCTTCTTTGGTTGGTCAGTCTGCATGGGCATGTTTTACTTCTGTTGTAGGGACCAAAATCTGTTTACACAGTCCCATCGTGGGGACTCGTCTTCATTACGGGGACAAAACACAAGTTCCCGTCCTGTCAATCATTAAATTTCAGGGTGAAGACTCGGGTTCAGGTGAAGGTTGGGTTTACGTTGAGGTGAGGGTTGGGGGAGTAGTGGTTATGGTAAGTCTGCCGGAAATGAATGGAAGTCTATGTAATGTCCCCAAAAATGATGGAAACATGAAAATGTGCGTGTATGTGTGTGTGTGTCCTCCAGCTGACATCACCTCGTCAGGTGACATTGAGCAGTGCCTGAAGGAGGCGGCCTACATGAAGGACTTCGACCACCCCAACGTCATCCAGCTCATCGGTAACACACGCGCACACACACACACACGAACACACATACGCGCACACGCACGCCCGCATACACACACATGCACGCACACATGCACACGCACGCACGCACACACACACACACACATCGCATCACACCAGGGGTTAAAGGTCAGGTGGTTTGACAGTCTTGCTGTCCAATAGGAGTGAGTCTTCACCGGCGTCCCGGCCAGCGGCTGCCGATCCCGATGGTGGTTCTTCCGTTCATGAAGCATGGAGACCTGCACACCTTCCTGCTGCTGTCCAGACTGGGAGAACATCCATTTGTAAGAGACTTACAGGAACCTTCTGTTCACACCTGCAGAGAGAACCAGGTGTTCACCTGGAACAGGCTTGTATTAGAGACAGGCCTCTGACTCACTGGCTGACGCTGAGGACTCGTGTTCGTGTTGTTTGATTAACTCAAACATACAGCAGTCATGTGACCCTCGCCACGCTGCGTTTGAAATACAAATCTATGTATTCTTTGATTTTTTTAAACTCTGGCATCAAAGAGGTCTTAAAGGTGTGAAAGTGTGACTCTCTGACTGTCCCTCCTTCAGGACCTGTCTCTGCAGACTCTGCTGCAGTTCATGTTGGACGTCTCTCGGGGGATGGAGTATCTGAGCAGCAGGAACATCATCCACAGAGACCTCGCCGCCCGGAACTGCATGTGAGTCCACCAATCAGCTCTCAGAACCATCTCAAACATTAAAACAAAACCAGCCAGTGGTCACAGTCAACTCGATCACACCTTCACCTGCAGCGGAGGCTTTTTCACACCTTCAGTCAGCGTTTCGTCATGTGACATTCACTCCTCTCTAAAGCAGGAAAAGCAACGTTTTCATTTTTCTGTCGAAACTGATTATTAATCTGTGTGTGTGTGTGTGTGTGTGTGTGTGTGTGTGCGCGCGCGTGTGCATGTGTGTGTGCATGTGTGTGTATGCGGGCATGCGTGCGTGCGTTCGTGTGTGTGTGCGCGTGTGTGTGTGCGTATGTGTGTGTGCATGCTTACATGTGCGTGTGTGTGTGTGCGTGTGTGCGTGCATGTGTGTGTATGCGTGCGTGCGTGTGTGTGTGCGTGCTTACATGTGCGTGTGTGCGTGTGTGTCAGGCTGGATGAGAACATGACGGTGTGTGTTGCAGACTTCGGTCTCTCTAAGAAGATCTACAGTGGAGATTATTACAGACAGGGATCTGTTTCCAAGCTGCCCGTGAAGTGGATCGCTCTGGAGAGCCTGGCAGACAACGTGTACACCACACAGAGCGACGTGGTACTGACGCACACACACACACACACACACACACACACGCACACACACACACACACACGCACGCACGCACACACACACACACACGCACACACACTGTGCATTGATGACAGTGAAGAGCAAATGAGTACTCACTCTGTGTGTGTGTGTGTGTGTGTGTGTGTGTGTGTGTGTGTGTGTGTGTGTGCGTGCGTGCGTGCGTGTGTCAGTGGGCGTTCGGCGTGACCATGTGGGAGATCATGACTCGAGGTCAGACTCCATACCCCGGCGTGGAGAACTCAGAGATCTACGAGTACCTGATCAAAGGGGACCGACTGAAGAAACCTCCGGACTGCAGAGACGACATGTGAGTCCACGCACCAACGCGGTGATGCAGGTTTATGCCGTCTGAAGGCATCAAAACTTCTCTTAATGTTCCTTTTTAATCAACTTTACTTTCTTCATGTCACGGCTCCTTTTCTTGAGCCGTTATTTATTAGTTTTCTGACTTCCACCGTTCAGGCCTCACATTTCTCTCTCTTCATCTGTATTTTATTTCCTGGGATGGCAACAGAATCCTCCAATCACAGCGAGCCGTTTAACACCACCTCTAAGTTTCTGAGGAGCATTTGTTCACTCTGATTGGCTTTCTTTTGCAAACGTGTGTGTGTGTGTGTGTGTGCTCACTTTTTGCTGTCATGACTTCACACACAGAGGTTGATGCTGACATGTTTCTTCTTCTTTGGTGTCTCTGTCAGTTATGAAATCATGCACAGCTGCTGGAGTCCAGTTCCTAAATGTCGTCCCAGTTTCCAGAATCTGGTCAGCCAGCTGGAGGCGCTGTGGGTCAGCCTGTCCCCCGCCCCCCTGTCGAGGGAGCCTTTACTCTATGTCAACCTGGAGGGGGACGAGGGGGAGCTGGGACGAGGAGGAGCACTCGGAGTCAGGGCCTCTGGGCCGGAGGAGGCGACGGCAGCGGGGGCCCCGAGCTGGAGCGTCCCCTGGCAGTGCAGGGCAGAGGACGAGGAGAAGGACTGGCTCATGGTGGGCTCCGGGGCCGCGCTGGCCATCGGAGGAGACTACAGATACATCATCGGTCCCTGCGGAGCTGAGGAGGAGGCAGGGGAGGAGGTGGAGGTGGGAGGAGTGGGGAGGAGAGGGGAGTCCATGGACACTTTACAGCAGGAGGTCAGAGACGAAGAGGATGATGTTGTCATTAATGTCTGACCAGAGACCGACCAATCACAGCGCTCCTCCTCCTCTCACCTGACTGCAGAGAGACGTTCACGGCACTGAGCAGCAGCAGGCGGGTGGAGACTGAACTCTGCTCAGACCAAAGGTACAAACCGTCTCACGGCCGGTCGAAGTACTCTGATTACACGTTCAAACACACACGCACGCACACACGCACACACACACTGACTCCCGTTCACACAATCAGTACCTCTGATAACACACTGTGTCCCAGCTCTGGCAGTAACTCTCTCTCTCTCTCTCACACACACACACACACACGCATATATGTATCTGTGTGTGTGTGTGTGTGCCAGCTTCAGTCACTGTGAATAAAGACTCATCTTCCAGCAGCTCGCAGCCTGATTGGCTGGTTATGTTTTCTAATCTGGTGTAGGACGATGTGTAACCTCGCAGCGTCTGTCGACAGGAACTCTGCAGAGCTGAAGGCTGGAGACAATCCAGCACCTTCAGTCTGACGGTGACGAGCTGCTTTCTGCCGTCCAGCTTCACTGTATGTCCAAAAGTATCTGGACACTCCTGGAGACAGACTTTTGGGTGAGATGAGTGTGTTGACAGTTCAGATTGGTCATGTTTGTAAGTCATCTGTCAGCAGACGTGTTCTGGTTCTGGTTCTGGTGGTTTGTTGGGTCGATCGTCTGTTCATTCACAGTGACGTGAATGTCTCTGGGTTTGGACTGTTGGTCAGACAAAAGAAGACATTTGAAGACATCAGCTCAGACTCTGAGAGACTAGGATGCACATTTATTATAACTTTTAAAGCATTTCACAGACTGAACAACTGATATTTGGTACATTCATGGACGGTGTTGGTGGGGGCTTGCAGATGGAGCTGGACCCTCCAGTTTCACATGAACAAAGTGGAGCTGAGACTCAAAAACATTCAAATCAATGGAACAGCAGTTAAAACAGTTCAGGCTCAGCAGAACAAATGACCAGTTTGATCAGAAAATGAGTCAGTTCGGAAGGTGTGAATGAAACCAGTGAACCAGTTTCACACTTTCAAACATGGCCGATCGCCTTCAGCTGAATCACGTGTCTTATTCTCATGCTTGTGTCGGTCTGGTCAGCCGAGTTCCTTTCCTCTCGTCTTTATGGTACTTGCACTGTGAAGCTGCAGAGGAAACCGGTCCTTCGAAATAAAGCTCCGGTCTGTCATCTGCCCTCACTGTCAGACTCGGACACACCAGCTGGACTCACTGAGTCCGAGTGGTCACACTGTTGGTCTTGCTGAATAACTGATGAGCTGCACAGTTTGGGTCCACAGTGAAGGATTCAGACTGACCTTCGACAACAGTTCCAGTTTCACACTGAAAACATTTCAGTCTGCTTCCTGTTCCTGTCCGTACCTGATCAAGACCTTCTCCTGCTGAAGTGACTTTTAAGTAACTCGTCAGCGCTCTCCATTGGACAAACTCTGTTTCTCAATGAGCTCCAACAGATCTTTGACATTTCTCTGCTGCAGCTGCCTGAGATCAGCTGATCTGAGCTGATCTGTCCTCCTCAGCCTGACAGCAGAACAGCGGAGGCGAAAATCAGCTGCACTCACGAGAACTTTGGCCTGGTTCTGTCTGACCGATGGAGCTGCAGGTACACACCTGTTTCAGTCTTCACACTGTGAAACTAACCTTCATCTGACGTCTCTACAGCTGGACAGTGAGGACATTTTAAACTAATGTGGTTGATAAAGTCAAACAGGCTTTTGGATCCAGCTGTAATGTCAGCCAGATGACATGATGAAGAAATAAACCAGTAGCAGTGAAGTCGGAGTTTAAGCTCACGTCACTGTTGGCATTGTTGCACAAACGTTTCTGTTTGGACTGTGAATATATCGACTAACGGAAAAGGTGCTCACACCCACGACGTTCAGGTGTGTTTAATACTGTCAAACCACCAGAGCTCATTAGGAACTGAAACAACAGGCGCCCAAGGCAACACTGCATCATTGTTACCTGATCCTCAACATACTGACAGGCTGCTGAGGTAGACTATGTTTAGCCTTCATCTACACATTACCATGTGACCATAATTCCACACTTTGGTCATGTGACGATGGCTAAGCTCCACGGCATTGAAGCGTCCGCTGACTGACGCCACGAGCTCGGTGGAAACCAGCTGTGTTGACGGACCTTCACGGTCAGACTGAGCTGAGCAGTGTCGCTAGTTTCAGGTTCAAGGGATTTTTGACCTTTTTACAGATGATCAACTTTTTTTAAAGATGACTTTAATGGGCTTTGTGAACTTTGTTTTATATTATCAGCAACGTGAACTGAGCTTCACGTCTACATTAAATCATTAAAGCAGGTTATAGTCTACATCACAGCTTTCCTGATGGTTTCCTTTAACAATTTGTCAATTATTCTATTAGTCCATCAACTGAAAGTGAATTATTTCAATGAATAAGTATTTTTTGAAGCACACATTTCAGACAGTCACTGATTGCAGTGTCTCTACTGTCAAACTTTGCTGTTTTTCTTTGTCCTACTGGTGTTTCACAGAGTCCTGACTGTGAATATGTGTGGGATTTTTAGTTGTCGTTGGGTTTGAGACTGTTGGTTGGACAACACAAAACATCTGATGATGTCACCGTGGACTCTGAGAAGCTGAGGTGGACTTTTTTTTAAATTGTAGACCGTAGATCAATAACTGCAGCTGTAATAATAACAGTTTGTTGTCAGCATCAGTTCCAAGTGTCCATTGATATCAAGTCAAAATCTAGTTCTCAGGCTTTTATTATTAAAGTTTATTTTGTGCTTCTTTGGTGTATTCACTACATAAATGTGTGTTTAACATATACACAACAAAGAGTGGGAGCTGTGTGTGTGTGTGTGTGGGGGGGGGGGGGGGGGACTGGGGGCCCACAGCACCACCACTGCCCCGGGGCCTTGTTGTGGGTTAATCCGGCTCTGACTGCTGCTGTACATACTACTGAGTGTTTGAACTTAAACTGACTCACTTCTACATCTCCAGAGTCTAACATTGAAATGAAGCTGTTAATGTTTTTAATTACTTGAACGTTTCATGGGACCGCTGTCATCTGCACTGGACCTGTTTCCTTTAGAGCCTCACCGAGTTTTATACTAATATGTTGTATATCTGAGTCCAATGCACTGTAAAGATGTAATGATGTATTTTAGAAGTCTGGGATGTTCTGTTGATCTGGACGTTAGCTGGTTTATGTCGGTGGTGTCTGATTGTAGAACTGTCGCTCAAAGTTAACTTCCTGTTTTTGTCTGAATTAAACTTTAATTCTTCTGTCTGCACCATTTCTCATGTCGGGATATCAAGGGACTGTATATTTTAATGTTTTGTAAGTTGATATAAAAATGCCTTTAAGAGATCAAACCCTGAATTTATTCAAAACTAACCTTGAAGCTGACGTCTTCCTGTTGTTACATCCTTACCTGTATGCCTACCACTGACTTCAGGTCTGTACAGAGAGATGAGTGAGACTCCTGACAAATGAATAAAGTGTTATTTGTGTCACACTGATTTATGAATTACTTCTTATTGTTACCAACAGCTTTAATCCACTGCAGACGAACAGTCATCTGATGAGTAAGGGGCTCACCTGAAAAATAACACATCAGTCAACGAGATGACAGACACACCTTGTTCCAGCAATAATTCAGTCTATCCACACAAAGCTTAGAAGCTTAATATTAGCAGCCCTTTCAGTAATACCACCACAACATAAAAATACTGCATCATGCGTGTAGTATCTACATTTTCTTTGTGAACAGTGTGAATTCAACCGTTGAGTCAGTTTTCTTGTATCTTGTCTTAACTGATGCTTCTTGCGGCTTTGCCCTTTGTGCTGCATTTCCCTGCTGAGGGACTAATTTATCTTAATGTTTTCATAAAAAGCACACACACATACACCTCTGCAGACTGAGTTAAGCATTCATCTAGATTTTTATTATTCACTTTAATGTTCAAACTGATTAGCACGTTTAGTTTTAGGTCTACACGGCACTGCTCTGTGTGTTAGCAGCTACCTGGCTAGCTGCACACTCGTCCTGTATAACCAATGGCTATTGCTGCTAGCCGTGGGTTAGCCTGGGAGCTAAAATGGCCACAAGTTTCTAGGTGTCGCTGCAGCTCATTTGTTATTACCTCAATCTGTGAGGACGGTGTAAAGGTGGCAGGTGACAAATAACACACACGACCGACACGTTTAACGGAAGAAAAGCTCCAAAAAACTTTAAAAATGAATAAGAATTAACACCCCATCAATTTGACTGTTCTCTGTGCGCATGCGCCGTAATCCGCGCCCTCTGAAGCACAAACAGCACGCGCACTCTTAATTAAAAGATAGCTCGTGCGGTTAAATGTCGACGACGGTTTCTTCCTGACCGCTTCCCTCGCGGTTACGCGTCAATGATCCCACAGAGCTGCTGTTATCAACCGAACATGTTGAAGATTCTGTGCTGGCGACAAGCGTCCACTTCCTGCTGTGAATGTGTTTTGGGGCGGAATAATAAAGTCTTAAACTAGCTAAGTATTCCTGTGTATGAAATGCCGCCTGTCCACTGAACCATGAAGCCGAACTCTGTCGATGATTCAGCGGTTCAGTTCACTGTCGGGCCCAAAAGGGCTCATTTAGAAATGCTATCCGTGCAGCAGCTCCATCATGACTGAAGCTCTTTGTTCATGACAGGCGGGGTCCTTTAGGTTTTCTCTGCGGTTCGTTTCCCCGACCATAACCCGCATCGATAACCACATTCAGACGTTTCACTTCCCCCGTGAGTGCGTACTGGTAGATCACAAAAGGCACAGCAACGCCGGCATTTCCGAGGTTGTCTTATCTTTCCACGGGCTCCCAGTGCGGTGTAAACACGATGAAGTCCGCCGCTAACACGGTCTGAAATACGAATAAACCGGTGTCCGAGCAGGAGCGCAGTGACACGGTTCCCTGTCTCATGACTGTCTGAAGTAACGCCGCTATGAACACAATGATGCTGAGCGATTCCATTTTGTGAGACGCCGCCATCAATTACGGACCGTAACAAAACAGAAGAGAAGCCATTTCACAGCTATCACAATTAACCATTTCGTCGCCACAGGAGGCTAAACTGAGACTATTTCATTTTAAATCCGGCCTGAACTTTCAACTAATCCCATCGGTCACAAGCTCAACTCCTCCACTGGCTTACATGATGATGTGATATTAGCTAACTTTAAGTTTAGCTTGGCCCGACACGGGACACTTCAGCCGGTGTACGACACGAAGCAGCCTCACCACGAAGAGTCCGTCTGACGCTCTTCAGATATTCACCAGTTTGACTAAAGCTGCACAAAACAACACTAAACAGCCAGCTGTCTGTCTGTCTGTCTGTCTGTCTGTCTGTCCGTTTGACCTAACCGCTCATGGCGTCTGCCCGGAACATCCCAGCTGTCTGAATAATCCAGTACATGGTCCAGCGGGTAGAGGGAAATCTACACAACAGGAGACTCCATCCCGCTGTACCGCAGCTCTTCTCCCGTAGTTAATGGACGACGGATCCTCCGGTTTCGGTACTATGAGTCGCTGGGACGACTTTTTGAACCAGGTGGCGGCAGCAAGATGGCGTCCGAGGCTGCGCAGAAGTGCAGGACGGGCGATGACGTTACAGTGCAAGGACACCGCATGCAGTTTTTTCATCCTCAGTTAGAAAAGATCCACGATGTCGATGGGGCTTATACGACGGGAAAACAGACGATAACGATCGGATTAATGTTGCACCGTCCAAATACTTGATCTGTTCGACCATGCAGAAGGTAATCTGTGTGCCCTCATCAGAGCACATGGTCTAATGGGCCCATCCAGACGACCGTATGGTTTAGTGTTTAATGGGAAGCCATTACTGGGCTCAGGCCTGCTGCTGCTAGCTAGCTACATTCTCTTGAGGCATTACATGTCATCTGATGTGTTAAAGTCAAACATATCGAGGTGAACCTAGTCAGAAATCGTTATTAATTGTTACAACATTAAAACCCCTTAAGTTAGTCTAACTAATCTGATTTTTCTTTAGGGTTAAGTTTACATGCCGCTGGTCAGTGACAACATACACATCATCTTAAGCATGCATTATTCAGAGATAACAGTAATAAAGACAACGTGCTCAGTAATGGTAAGTCATTTTGGGCATAGTCTAATGATAATAGGCTCCCGCTGAACTCCTGGGAATGGTTTGCTGGCCATCAGATTGTCTTTCGGAATTTGCTCACTGGTGCTTGAGAATTGGTCTTTAAGACATGCCAGCTAGCTAAACAGAATAACTGTCGTGAACAATCGACATTTTTAAAAAGGAACGTCTACGGTGAGTGGTGAACTGCAGGAATATAACTGGGCAGGTAGCAACTGTAAGTTCACTGGCGGACGGGTTTTTTTCTCCCCTGAAACATCGATTTTGCAGTATGTTTGAAAGGTCAAGTCTGCTATTAGTCTAGATTTATGTCTTATTGTCGACAAATTCCATGAGTAGACACAAACTAATGGCATGTTGTTGCATCTCCCAATACTTACTATGTTCCTGAATATGGCTCTTAGCTGCAAACCCTTCGGCTGCTACTGAAGATGGAAATCTTTAAAAACAGCTCACAAATGTATAGTTTTGTTTCTAAAAAGGTTCAGTTATTTCCTAAAACATCTAACTACTGTGTTTATTGGAACTGTACTAACGTCATTATCTTACGTTTTGAAGCTTCTGTTGAGCTGTCTGAATTAACCTCAGATTACTTGCGTGAGTTTGATGGCAGGATCATTTGTGTGCTACCTCAACTCCACCCACGACCCGCTTCTTTGCCTATTTTTGGATTAGCCGGGAGTTCGGTAGAGTCAGGCACTGCCAGGATGGCATCGGCCGGAGTCACTGTCGCCAAGCTTCACAGTGGCTCATCAGAAACTTATGAGTGACATCACGGAGACTACGTTCATGCTTGATACACTCACGTAAGTTTGACCACAATGTCATTTGTGTTTGTTTACCCCAAACAGCCAGAATCCAGACTACCGTACGTTAGCCATAACATAGCGAGTGACAGCAGGTGCCGGGGGGTGTGTGCGTTCGTCTTCAGTTCAGCGTCCGACTCAGACTCCGGCTCTTTCAGTTATTTCCTTCCGGTCTCTTTTCTTTTCCCTCTCCTTTCCTTACGTTCTTGAAGTGAAGTAGATTGCCCTCCAGTAAGAAGTCGACAAAGGGAGATTAGCCTCAGAACAGAACTCGTTGCTGCAGACAGGTTCAAGTGAAGATACGCCCACTTTTTATCCCAAAAGTTTGAAAAATAAACCAAGCTTTCCTCCCATGTGTAAACGGCTCCAGAATCCTGTTTGACACCGGGTGTTCATTCAGAAGTTCTGGTCTGCTCTCGACTCTCTCCTTCAGAGCTCCTCAGCTGTTTCTCCCCAGTGCGTCTGTCCTGCCGCTCTGCCAAACCCCCGACATGCATTCACATTTATTTAGAATTTTACATCAATGTTATGAATGAAGCTTGGAAGCTTCCTTGTGGAGGTGTGTGTGTGGATGCGGAGTCAGAGACAGCAGTGTGCTAAACCATCACCTTACCGTATATTAATCAGTTGCCTACCTACACAACTAGCAGAAACTACTGCAAAACACAGCTCATACATGACAAGAAATTCAATCAGTGGATCTACTCATTTACCTAAGTGGTTCAGTGGTTAGCACTGGGCAAGGTGTAAGTTAGAACGGGATTGGACGCTTGCAGGGATTGGCTGCCCACAGTTTTGAATGGGGGTGTAGATGAGAGCTGGAGGGACTCAACTGTAGAAACCTACAAAAGAAATGTTTTATTGAAAAACATTTCTATGATACATAACTACATCGTCTTTGAATGGGTGGGTTAAGTGAGAGGTTGAGTTATGTGGACTTGCGTTGGATCAGTTTAACAGCCGTGATGCTGTGCTTAGCTCCTGATTGCAGCGGTTTAAGAGGATTTATACTTGACAGAAAAATTACTGTAGTGGATATGGCTGTTCTGCTGTAGAAATATACTTGAGATTTCACCTGTCAAACATATTGTGCCTTTATTCTGTACCCGTCAATATTTGTGTTAACATGCTATTATTGAATTTGTGATGTAGAGTTACAAAGGTTCACTGCGTTGTTACTGAATAAAAGATCATTGCTACGCAATCAATTGCAAAATGTTGACAGTGTTTCATGTCAGAAATTTTCAGGAGAAAATACTAACTGACCACACTGACCAATAACAGCGGTTGTCTTAATGTGGTATCGCTCTTGCTGCTGTGCCCTGAAGGGGTCGCATTTTGGAGGAGGCACACATCAGTTACAGTTTGTAGCTTTGGTGAAGATCAGGTGGCTACATGCTAATGCTCACTTGCTTCGCCATAACTAATAACGCATAACTACAGTCCGTGTATGTGGTCTGAATATGTTAGAACCAATTCAGCAGCTCACAGTGACTTGGTGTACCAAACTTTGGGACAAACCCAGAATATCAATGAATTTATGTTGATAATACAGCCGTATCATATAGCTTAGTTATCATGGAGCCTCTGCTTGCTCTGTCTTGAAGAACCCTGAGGTTAACCGAAATGCTACCAGAATGAACATCATGAATAAATGTATGACCTTTTGTCCTTGTCTCAGTTCATTTTTATTTATTTATTTATTGACATGTTCAATGTCAAATAGTTAACTAAAGTTAATCGTTTATGTTTTTCAGGATGCTGTTTTGAACCATCACACAGATGTATAAAAAGTGGGATCCTCCTACCTTTTAAATGTCTGGAACCTGTTCATGGCTTCTACAAAGAAGCAGAAAGAAATGGTGTTCCATCAGGAAGGGGCCACCACCCCTACAGCAGCACCTGCAGGGTACCACCCACCCGCATGCTTTGTTGTTCCGATACCAGGGAAGGCAAGCGAAGGTGGGATGGAACAAAGTACCCGTGTAACCAGTGAGGAGGCAGATGCAATGGGTAAACCCAATTTGTACCCATCAGAGGAGGCCATCAGGACATCTGGTGGACTTCCTGCTGTGAAACATCCCACCAGATCAAACACTCAGTCAGACAATCTGTCACCTGATAGCATCTGCAAAGGCATCAGTGTGTCGCTGGACAACAACAGCATGTGGAACGAGTTTTTCAGATGCAAAACAGAGATGATTCTGACTAAACAAGGCAGCAGGATGTTTCCCTACTGCCGCTTTCGAATCTCTGGCTTGCAGCCATCTTTGAAGTACTCTTTGATCATGGACATTCAACCTTTAGACAATAGCCGTTACAAGTGGACCGGCAAGAGCTGGCAAGTTGCTGGAAAGACTGAGTGTCATGTTAAGAGTCAACCATTTGCTCATCCAGAGTCCCCATCAACAGGTGAACACTGGATGCAGAATCCAGTGTCCTTCTATAAACTGAAGCTCACAAACAACCTCACAGATCAAGAGGGGAACACCATCCTACATTCGATGCACCGCTACTTGCCACGACTACACGTGGTCCAAACTGACAAAGCTGCTAAAGACATAAAGTTGAATGGTCCCAGTGTTGTCACATTCACTTTCCCCCAGACTGAGTTCATGGCAGTCACTGCTTTCCAGAACTCACGGTTTGCTCAGCTTAAAGTGGACTACAACCCGTTTGCTAAAGGGCTGAAGGAAGATGGCTCCAGTTTGTGGGGCTTAAAACTGAAACTGAACTCTGGCAAAGACTCACACAAAGATGAAGGCGCAACAACAAATGAGCAACATCCTTTGAAGCAAAGCCTGAAGTCCTTGCTTGCAAACCATAAACCTAGAAGCTCAAAATCAGTGGACTCAAAGCCTTCGGTGTCAGGAGACCTCCAGAAAAATTCCACTACAAATGAAGATCAGTCAGCTGCCAAGGTCACTGAGGACTGCTCCTGGTAAGAGTTCCATCTGGACAGTGGAGATAGCTTCCCCTCAAATTCTTTGTGCCAAACATCATGTTTGCAAGTATAAGAATGACTGCCAACTTCTAAATGTCCATTGGCATATTTTATAATACACTGAAATATTT
This sequence comes from Chaetodon trifasciatus, assembly GCA_037975065.1. Lineage (NCBI taxonomy): Eukaryota > Metazoa > Chordata > Actinopteri > Chaetodontiformes > Chaetodontidae > Chaetodon > Chaetodon trifasciatus. The sequence goes on along the minus strand of JBBMOE010000104.1, from coordinate 522,918 downwards.
TTTCATGTTTCTGCAGCTAATGACCTAATGGTATTATGCTAGCTACCTCATCTCTTGTTCTTCATGTTCTCTTCATCATATGTGGCTACACAGATATTTTACTCAATTCATGCCACGTACTTTTACTTTAAGATGGGTTTGATTGGTGTTGCGTGTGTATTTAGTGTTGAACGCGCAATTTACATACATAGCTCTGAGTATTTTCTCCCATTGCTGCTACACTGGTGCACACCAGTGTAATTCATTTTTCAATTTCAATTTTAATTCAATTTTATTTGTATAGCGCCAAATCACAAAAGAAGTTGCCTCAGGACACTTTTCATACAGAGCTGCTACAGGCCGAGCTCTTTGATCTACAGAGACCCAACAATTCCCTCATGAGCGAGCACTTGGCGACAGCGGCGAGGAAAAACTTCCTTTTTACAGGCAGAACTAGGATCAGGGTGGGCGGACATCTGCCTCGACCGGTTGGGTTAGATACTGCATTATGGATGTAATAATAATGGAAGTATGACTAACAGTAGTAGCAGGTGCAGTGGAGGTCAGGCAGGGCCATGGCAGGAGACGTAGCTGTAATCCACAGTCCAGATTCAGACACTGTCCATGGGAACCTGCGAGAGGACAAAGCACAGAGACTCCAGGGAAGGAGCTCAGTTAGTAACACGCCGTGGTAGGACATGAAAGCGTGCAGATGGAGAGGGAGAGAGGGACAGAGGAGCTCGGTGTGTCTTTGGAGGTCCCCCGACAGTCTAATGCTATAGCAGCATAACTAGGGGCTGGTCCAGGACAAGCCTGAGCCAGGCCTAACTATAGGCTTTATCAAAAAGGAAAGTTTTAAGCCTACTCTTAAATGTAGAGACAATGTCTGCCTCCCGGACAAAGACTGGAAGATGGTTCCAGAGGAGAGCAGCTTGATAGCTAAAAGCTCTGGCTGCTGTTCTGCTTTTGGAGACTTTAGGAACCATAAGTAAGCCTGCATTCTGGGAACGCAGTGTTCGAGTGGGGTAATAAGGTACTATGAGCTCTTTAAGATAAAGTGGTGCCTGACTATTTTTGGCTTTGTAAGTAAGGAAGAGGATTTCCTAAACAATGTTCACGCACTGTTTTCAAGTTCTGGTGGCTTGACAAAATTATTTATTGTAAGGGTAAGCTGTTTACTGTGGCACTCAGCTGTTCCCAGATTTGCTTGGAGTGCATTTAGATAGTGGTATTGAAGCTGTCAGCACAACTGAAAATACCTGTGCTTCTGTGTCATGAGGCAATTAAAACAGCCATGATTAGAATTGAATTGAGGAGAAGTCCCGAGATGTCTTTTGAGTTTCCTTTATGGCAGCCAGTCACGCCTTTAGTTTTAAAGTCTTTATGTAGAACAGGAGTGGTACTTAATTTGTAACACCAAGCATTTTCCAGGTGCATGAAACTTGGCTAATGCGGTTTTAAAGTTGTAGCATCTGTCAGCGTTAACATTAATATGTTGAATTTGTAATCTGTTATATCGTTCCATGTGAGTTTACCAGACAATATGTCATAGTTTTGCAGTCTATCATGACAAGTGAAGTGCAATAATACTGTATGTCCCTAATGTTATATTTTTACTATTTTATTTCCCTCTGCAGCAATTCACATCCAGCCCAGAAGTTATTTTCTGAACTGATTCGGGAAGCTCATGTTTCACTGCAAAGATGCAACCTGGAGCAGCTAGCCATCAATAACAGCACCCCTCACAGAACTGAGAGAACCAACACTAAAACCACTGCTTTGAAGAGCATTGGACAAGATGTTACTGAGAAAGAATGTACATCTCCCAGAACACCTATCCAAACCTCGCCTGCAACGAGAGATGAAATTGTTGAAAGAAACAGCAAAGTTAAGGAAGACAAGGACCTTTTCAATTCATTGAACTGCAAGGACAATGTAAGGACAGATTGTTCTGAGGTCAGTAAGGTTGTTGCTGCTCCAGTCATGTCCCAGAACTCCTCTGTGGACCTAAACCACAAATTTAAGCCTGAAGTGCAATCAGAGGAGAAAGTAAAGCAGCACAAACGGCCTCTGCCACTGCCAGCTCTCGCCCTTTTTTTGAAACAGCATTCAACGAAATCTAAAAAAGCCAAGATCAAGCCAGACTCACCTCCCCAAGCAGTTCCATCTGAATCTCTGTCTGAATCGCTGAGTTCGGCTGCAGCTTCTGCACATCTGCCTTCTGATCATATTGGTAATGCAACTTGTCCTTTGAAGGACCTCACTGGTGATGTCACAGAATCTGACAGCCAGGCCACTGGCTGTGCTAGTGCCCAGCTTCATTCTGATGAAATGGTTGTTAATGGACAAGCAGTTGAAAGCAGCAGGCAGCCTGTCAGTCCATCATTTCCAGATGCTTATGCCACTACAGATCCAAAGGGACCAAGAACTGATGATTTCTTGGCATGTATTTCAGTTGCTGGCCCAGAGCCAGCGGTGCAAGATAGTACACCAGTGTTACCCAACTCAGAGCAGCCATTTTGTACCCTTGGGACATCTATAGCCATCATCTCCTCAACTCTTGCTACCTCTTCTCCACCACCCATTGACACAGTGTTACCTGCCTCAAACTCTCCACAAACACCAACCATCCCTGAGTCCTCAACACTACTTTCAGACTCCCCCACTGTGAAGTCTGATTCTTTGCTACCTGACCCAGAGTGTTCTTCGTTTGGTTTTGAGCCTCTGTCGCCTGCAAGCTCTCCAGAACCTTTACCTTCCTTGCCCACCTCGATAACTTTACAACTAGACTCCACTACTGAATCGGAATCAGTTCCAAAGGTGGTGCTCCCTGACGAGCTACCACACGGTGAAGACTCTACCGCATGTGTGTTTAAATGGCATACAGTGTTACCGCCACCTGAGTCGTACATAGACACTTCATTCACAACATTTCAGCCCACACCACAGACTCTTTCGTTAGCGTCTGATGCATCACCTTTGTTGCCTTCCCAGACTCCCTCCCACCCTGAGCCACAGACCTTTGACACCTCCTCGTCCATGTCTGCTCCTGATCCTGTTCCGTCATTTCATGAAACCGAACAGTCGCTGCCCTTTCCTGCAGAACTGTCTCCCCTTGTGCTTCAGTTGCCGCTGTCTCCAACTTTTTCTTCATTAGATGGAGACGGATTGTCACCCACACCTTCAATCGCTGACCTGGTGCACTTTTTCTCCACTGACGATGACCTTGGGATGGGGGTGGACTTTTCAAACACAGAGTCAGTGGCTGTGGCTGTTCCCTGCTTATCTCCAAGTACAGTTGAAGTAAACGCACATGAGATCTCTCAGCAGGTGCAACCAATCCCAGCCAAGAAACCCTGCAAGCGCAAGAGGAAGTCCTGGTTACGAAGGCTTGGGAAGACTGATATGGATCAGAAGATGGATGACTCCACCTACTCTCGCATGCAGCCTAACTTGGAGGAAGTGGAGGAGCAGTTATTTATCTCATTCACATCAAAGGTAAAACTAAATAAAATGGCTGCTTTGTCTGTGTTTTTAAAACATGTAACTTGAAAATAGAGTTGAATATGAAGTCCAAAATACACTATTGTCATCTAACACCCCATGTTTGCTTTGGCTGTTTTGAAGTGCATGAACACCAGCATCATGGGGGTGGGTGTTCAATGTCCTGTGTCCGTCAGATGAGTTAAGTGACGACACAGTGGCAGTGGTGTGTTATTGATATCAGCTGATATCAGCTCATCGCACCACATGTACATACACTATCTACTGTGAATATACATCGAGCTGGGCCTGGTTTGTCACCACACCATGCACTGAGCACAAAGTTAGTTTCACTTAATGAAGATAAACATGTAGACGCAGTCAGAAACCAAATCAGAGTATTTCAGGGAGGAGGGATCTTCCCTCTGTAGCACACCAACGCTCTTGTGAGTGAGATTCCTTCATCTTCTCACTCTTTTTCTCGTTTTTGCCTCTGCACTCTGACAAACTCACATTACATTAGATGTTCCTGGACATTCTGCAGACATTCAGTGGGACAAACAGACAAACAACCTGTGAGCACGAGTCTGCACATGTTCAGCCACATAGCTTGTCGAAGCACACACCTCCCAGATGTGCCTGCCTCCACATCAAGCAAGCTGATTGATTGATTCAGCTGATTAGTAGGTGATTGTGAGAATTTGAATATATTCACGTTGTGTAGGTACAAAAGAAACGGTGCTCGATTGCTTACATGCCACTTGGAGAAATATGTATGGTTTTTCTTAATGCTATTGGTCGATTCAGGTCCCATTTTCTAGTGCTCATCAGACCAGACGAGTTTGTCTCTTTTACCAGAGAAAATCCAGTAATCGTGTCCTCAAGACCCCAACCCCACATACCTCAACCATCTGATGTGTACAGCTGTCAGCTGAAAGTGTAACGCACTAGTCTGGACTATGAAAGATTGAGAGCATGCAACAGAGTTATAGCTTTATAAACCCTACACCTCTGCGAGCACTAAGCCAGCAGTTAACAGTGCTGAGTGTTACCGTGTTTGTGGCTGTCGTGTTCATTCACATGTCCTATTCTGTCGCTCTCTACCTCTCCTGTATTTGCTGAAGCCTCTCTAAGCTAATGTTACGCTAACACTTGAAAGGCTTCAAAACCTCCGGGGTGTGTGTCAGAGTTCAAATGCACGTTCTGTATCTGTGAATTCATGTTCAACACATGTTCAGTTGGTCTGTCATAAATCAGAACAGAGCAGAGATTAAAGGCAGGTATAGCACCAATCAGAACAAACTTAATTTCACTCCTTTACTAGTACAACTGAATAATTGGCTCCTGAAGTGGGGGGGCGGGCCCCTGTGAGGTGAGACGTATGACCAGGGCTGGAAATGAACAGAATCTGTTACAAGTAAAAGTCCCACGTTCAAGATCAAGTAAAAGCACAACAACAAGGGCTTGAGAGGAAAGACATGATTATCAGTGTACTTTTTATCCTGTGCAGTAGTTTCCTGGTGTGAGGCAGAAAAACACTCGAGCCTCCAGATGATACCAGCAGAACTTATTGTAAGAGTCTTGTTGATAATATCGTGTTTAACTCAATATAACTTGCACAGAGAAAATTAAAAACCAGAAATGCATATTTCAGGAAGCCCTCAAGCTTCACGTTGTGGATTCATCTGAAGAAAAGGTCTCACAGCCCCAGACGGAACCGGAAGGTCACCTGCAGCAAACCACTGACTCACCTGAGAAAGGTAACGGCACAGTTAGCCCGTTGTTCCTGTCATACTGTGTTCACCGCTAATTGCTTTAACAGATGTTAAATGGTAGAATAAGAACGTGGATAGCAGTTTAATCTCTGTGTGTCTGGTATTGAGAGAGGTCCTCAACGTGTTTAGCCTAGCTTAGCACAAACACTGGAGGCAGGGGGAATTGTTAGCCTGGTTCCAACAGAGGAAAAAATCATCCATCCAACAAATTCTTGTTTGTGTTACATGTTGTATGTTGTTAACAAGCTAAACAGTGTTTAGTTTTTCAAGCTAACACCATCACTGGCATTGTACCTTTTAAGAACTGATAAATGATTTGATGAATAATCAGCTGGTGTGCAGCAAAATGAAACGTTACCCTGCCTCCATGTCTGACGCTATACTGTGACATTTCCTGTTCTGAGCCTTATTCAGTGTGTCGTGTGTTTTGTGTTAGATCAGCAGATCTTCTTGACACCTACATTAAACAGCCAGCAGATGGCGCTGATACCCTTGTAGGTAACATTACAGTTAGAAAAGATCCTGAGTAGCTATCACCCTGAGCAGCCTCTCAGTGTGATAACCAGTTACACGTCTACATGCAGGTACCTCCCATCCATCTAACGCTGAGGAAACGTTAATGCTGCACTCCATCTGTCCCCAGGTCCTGCGCTCACAGCGCCTCAGCATGATCTAATGTTTTTTAGTTTGTTGGTCGTGCGATTGGCTGTTGTACGGGTTGAGACTAGCTAGGTAGATGTGTGGTACCAGTGTGCAGGTGACAGTTGGGATCCTCCGAAAATGGCTGACTTGTTCTTGATGACGTCACACACCAACTCCGTGTCTCTGGTAGCACGGCTGTTGTGATGGATCATTACCGTGCTCGCTCACTAACTGTTGGCCTGACGTTCAGGTGCAGTGGAGCCTTTGGTTCACGGATGTTCCCCCTGTTTCCATCTCCTCAGATCAAAGCATGGATGTTGGCGGAAGCTCACTCCCTGACAGCATCAACCCTAACAACTTTCCTGCCAAACTGTGGCGTTTGGTGAACAACCCGGCAAACAAAGCCATCTGCTGGGACGGCCGCGGCGAGGCCATCATCATTGATCAACATCTCTTTGAGGGACAGATCCTGTCTCCAAGCGCCGTCCCCTCAGACAGCGCCGATGTCTTCAAAATGACCAACTTCTCGAGCTTTGTTCGTCAGCTCAATCTGTACGGCTTCAGGAAAGCTGATCCAGCACTTCAGGACATCCACCACCCCACGTGGGACAGTGGGACGTATCATCGTTTTTACAACCCAAACTTTAACCGAAACCACCCTGAACTCATTGCAAGCCTGAGGAGACTCACCGTGGACAATAAGGCTAAGCTACAAGCCGGCCTGAGCGTGAATTGTCGGCCCCCGAGTCGATGCCAGCAGTTCAGTGGAGGCAATGATGGCAGAGATAAAACTGTGAGAAGAGGCAAGTGTCACTGTACCATTTCTGTCTTTTGGTGGGGGAGTAGCTTTAGACAGTGGAACCCTGTGGAGACCCTCTTATGGTGGTACAATGAATAATACTGTCAAATGAAATTAGTCCTTAAACCACTCAAGGACAGGAATCAACCCTCAAACCCCACTTTGAAAATCCAGATTAATCCAGATTGTTTTATCACTTGGTCACAATTTTAACTCCACAGTCCAGTGCCTCAGTTCTAATAATCACTGTTTTAGAGGCTGTTATGGCACTATGCTTTTCCCTGCTTCTGCAGGCAGTTCTTCATCTTTAGCCCCACACATCATCAGTCAATAGAAACGATAGAATTCAGTCCATTGAAGTTGAATAGAAATGCCATGCTAAGCTAACCATGCCCTGGACATTGCAACAGGCTTAGATCTGTCTTAGTTCCAGCAAGTAATGGTTTTCCTGACTGTGTGGACATTTGTGTAATGAAAATGAAATGTAATGAAGTTGATTACTTCCAGTGGAGACAGCGGAGAGTTTGGAGGAGAAGTTGGCGTCCTTTGAGACGAGTCTCCTCAGAGACTTGAAGCTGATGAGACACAAACAGGTGATCCATCCTGTGCTGCAGGAAGGTACGTCAGATCTCGCTGTCGTCACAGAATTTAATGTAAGAATTCAAGCTTCTTAAACTGTCACATGCTCAGAGATACACAGTAAAACATGCAACACAACCAGAATATCAAAGAGATCAAAACAAAGAAATCAGAAGATAAAGCACAATTGCTAGTGTAAGAAGAAACTATATGTATATTTGATTTGTACTTGTACTTGGTCTGTGCTGGTCTGAGCTGGTCTGAGCTGGTCTGTGCTGGTCTGAGCTGGTCTGTGCTGGTCTGAGCTGGTCTGTGCTGGTCTGTGCTGGTCTGTGCTGGTCTGAGCTGGTCTGTGCTGGTCTGAGCTGGTTTCCCTTCTAACCTACAGGACTAAAATAGTCAAAATAGCGACAGATTTTCTTGTCAGAAATGGACAAACGTCGTGTCCACAGACACACACTGACCTCCTGATTCTGCCTGTTTTTCTCTGTTAACTCAGTCGGTCTGAAGATGACCCTGCTGGATCCGACTCAGGCCATAGACCTGCAGTACCTGGGAGTCCGCCTGCCCATCCCTCCTCCTGGACTCTCCCTGGAGACGCCGACCCAGGAGCTGCCACCGGCTCAAGGTCAGAGGTTTCGTACTGACTCAGGCTGAGATACAGCTGGACATCCTGCCTCTGATTGGCAGCTTGAATATTTCTAAAATACCCTCGTGAAGCTGAAGGAGGACGTCTACCAAACATGAAAAGTTGAAATTTGAAGCCAAAGTTCGATGTGATCCTCTCATAAACGGCATAAACATAACGCACCTGTACTACTCATAGAGCAAAAACAGTGGCATAAATTTGAGTTTGACAGGCCAACATCACAAGTATGACACAAGAGGATTTACAGTCTGTACAACATGAGACACCCTCGGTCCTCCTCCAGTCCTCCAGGCTGGAAAGACAAGAAGAAAACCAGGACAGAAACCATAGATTGAGTCCGTATCCAGCAGGAAGTCAAACCCCAATGCACACAAACTGATTTTTGATGTAGAGGTTTTCTTTATTTCTCAGTGTCTCAGTGAGTAACCGAAGTTAAAGGTAGATGTTTGTGATGAAGGTGTTTCTGTGTAACGTGTGGGAGACGCAGCTCTGTGACGGCCTGACAGTCAGCGTAGGACGCTTCATAAATCATCCGACTCTGCTGGATGACGTGCCACTACAAAATGTATGAAACCAAAGAAACTATAGAAACACAGTCCGATCTGAGTGAATCAGGACAAATCATCTTCCCGATCTTGTCGCACATTAGCAGGTTTAATGACTGTAGGTTTAAATCTCAAATATAAACCAGGTATTCTGTCCATGACATCAAGTTAAGGATGTCACAGACTCACAGCAGGAAGTTCATGAGAGGAAAAAGAAATGCTGGTGATGATTTTAGCTCAGTTTTTAGCAGAAGATCTTAAATATTTCTGTGTGCTGTATTGTAGAAACGTTCATCTCGTCCAACGTCTCTTTTCTGTTTGTCTCCAGGTGTTTGTGCAGCGTTTGTGTCCAGAACAGGAAAAACAACTGACATGACTCAGATTAAAGGTTGGAGAGAGAAATTCACTCCACCAGAGGCTCCTTCTGCTCCAGCACCACCCAAACCTCAAGGTGGTTATCAGTGGATTTACAGTTGGTGGATGTGAACATCTTTCATGTGTTTTCTCTCCTGGTTTGTTGGAGGTTTTGTTCTTTAAATATATATATATATATATATAAATATATTTAGTGAATCTTGGCTCTTTATGACGGACAGCAGTGTTCTTACACTCAGTGTCAGTGCACAGGTCTCATTAGCATTTGAGTCTTAATTAAATGTGTTAACTGTGAAGTTTATCAAAACAAATCAGAAAAAACTTTGATAGATGTCATCAATTAATTGAGTTTTTTTAAGTGAAAATGCCCCAAATTCAAGTTTCAGCATCTCAGTTGTGAAGATTTGCTGCTTTTCTTTGTCCTCAGTGTCTGGAAACGTAACATTTTGGGGTTTTTCAGACAGTCGACCAATGACGGCGTTACCTTAAACACGCAGACATGAAGCACTTCACTTCCTGAGGAGATCATTATCTCTGATCATCCTGAATAAACCTCCAGAGAAGAAGACTAACGGCTGACGGGTGAACCAACACGTGTCTGTGGTTCTAGCTCTCAGCTAACTGACAGAACCTGAACCGGGTCTCAGGACTTTGGTGTTAAATCATTTGTGTCTCTTGCCTCTTGCAGCTGGTCTCAGTTCAGATCTGCCAAAGAAGAACCTGTCGGCGTTCTGCAGCGACATGTTGGACGAGTATCTGGAGAACGAAGGGAAGCTGATTGACGAGCGAGCCGCCAGCTTCTCTCAGCCTCCGGTGGAGCCGGTGGTCTACGAGCTGCCCACCAGGAGCACCAGCTATGTCCGCACCCTCGACAGTGTCCTGAAGAAAAAGACCGGCAGCTCCCCCACCTCAGACCTCATATCTGGGTTCATCCCCCCCTCCAAGAGGCCCAAACTCAACCTCAAAGAGACCAAAACATCCAGGAGAGAGAAGATGAAGCAGAAAGGTCCAAAACACAACAAACCCAGACCAGAACCAGGAGCTGCACCACTTTCAACACCTGCGCTCAGTCCAGCTGACTCAAACCTGGTCCCTAAACAGTCTGGAGTCCAGATCCCAGACTCTCTCCCTCCTCAATTCCCCACCTTCAAGAAGAGGAGGAAGCTCAAACCCAAGACCTCGTCTCAGACCCTCAGCCCCCTCAGATCCACGGCCCGCCCGCCCGCTGCCTCAGACGACATGGCCCCACTGGAGTCGGACTCTGAGCTGGCAGCGGCCGGCGATCGGAGCAATGAAGCCTGCAGGATGGACAGGGGACCCCCGATGACCCGAGCTCTGCTGAGACAGAAGGACCTGGAGGACGGGGTGGTGTGGGAGGGCAGACCCAGGACCAGCATCACTGAGGAGAGGGCCACCATCGCTCTGACGTCCCTCTTCACACTGAAGGTAAGAGTTCAGAGCTGCTGGCAGCAAAGTGATTCTTTTTACTGTCAGAAGCAAAAAACAGAAATCAGTCTGATCAGAAGTGAACACACGTGATTGGTTGATCGGTCCGTTCGGCTGAAGCAGCGAACAGGAAGTTAACCTGGAGGTAGATTCATAAGCAGCAGTGTATGAATAAATGACCGTCAGCTCCGGCTCCACCAGCTGCGGTGATGCTCTTCAGTAACTCTAAACACTGATGCGGTTATATTTGGCACTGCTTCGCTGTGTGGCTGCACCTGTGATGCACACCTGAAGTCTGTCGCATGCAGTCACCTGTGCTCCTGCGTGTGGTTCTTCCTCAGGGTTTCGTCAGTGAGAACCCCACCGCTCCCATCCAGCTGATCCGCAGACGGGCGCCTCCCTGCCTGAATGACTTCTGCAGGCTGGGCTGCGTCTGCTCCAGCCTGTCTTACTGCTCCAGGATCAGCCACTGTGGCCGGCCTCCCTGCATGTGGGGCTGCAGCTGCCTCAAACAGAAGGTGGTCCTCCTGAAGAACCTGGATGGGTCCGACTCCAGCCCCTCCCACCACGGAAACAACAAGAGGAGGAAGAGGAAGAGGAGGATGAAGATGGCCTACAGTAAGTGTTCATGGTGCATCAGTTGCTTCAGTCGTGCAGGTGGTGGTGCAGTTTGATCCCGACTGCAACCACAAAGAGTTCTGAATATTATTTCACAGCTCTGCCATCATGTGACCTCATGCTGGATACGATCCATCCAATCACCTGCTGCCTTTGATTCTCTCACCACTTGTAGTCTTGAAGGAGGCGGACAGCGTCTCCCAGCCTGCCGAGCGGGTCCGGACTCTGTGGAAGAAGGACGGTGGACACCACGATGCAGACCCGATCCACGTCCCCAAACCAGCATCCCCGTCCCGCCTCACTGTAAGAACTCCTTTGGTCCTTGTTTACGAGCTGATGCTGTGTTAAAGGCTCAGATCAGCTCCACTAATACAGTGTATTTATACAACGAATGAATGTAAACTTCAGGAAAAGTAGAAAATGTCATTGGACCTGCAGAGTGGACCTTTTGTCTCCTCCTGGCAGTCACAGTAATTACACAAACACTGTTGACGCCTCTGGCTCACAGCTGCTGTACCCTCCTCCGTCCTGTGGTCGCTGTCATCAGCTGTGGCAAACCAATCACTGCCGGCTGACCTAAAATGCATCACTGCCGGTGCAGCAGCGTCACCACATGTCTCAAACCCCCAGAACTCTGGAGGAGGTTTACAGAGAGGTTTATGTGGCAGTGACCAGCTTAATCAGCACTGCATCAGCTTGTTTGGAAACGGCTTGTAACACGTGCATTAAGTCCTGAACCCCAGCTTAAACGCCCGGTGTGAAGGATTCAGGTGCATCCATTGTTTTACACTCACAGAATATAATATCTGTAGTTGTGTTTTCATTGCCGTAGAATCAGCTGAGAATAAGATGCTTTTATTGTGGATAAACCTGCACAACAGTTTTCACTGGAACCACTTTGTCCTGAAGACACACTGACCGTCATCACGCTCACTGTTGAAATGTTGTGATGGGACTCATTGTTTGATTCCAGGAGAGAGCGGACCATCACAGCAGCTGTGCCAGGGTCAGAGTTTACAGAGGGAAGAAGAAGAAGAAGCAGCAGAAGGTAAAGCTCGTGATTGGCCGAAGTGGACAAAATCCTCGTCAGTCTGCTCAGCGTAACGCCCTTCATTCACAACCACAAGTCACTGAGCAGGAAGTGACTGAAGAGGAAGTGACCGAGCAGGAAGTCACTGAACAGGAAGTGACTTGAACAGGAAGTCACTGAACAGGAAGTCATTGAACAGGAAGTCACTGAACAGGAAGTCATTGAGCAGGAAGTCATTGAGCAGGAAGTCATTGAACAGGAAGTCACTGAACAGGAAGTCATTGAACAGGAAGTCACTGAACAGGAAGTCATTGAACAGGAAGTCATTGAGCAGGAAGTCACTGAGCAGGAAGTCACTGAACAGGAAGTCACTGAACAGGAGGTCACTGAACAGGAAGTCACTGAGCAGGAGGTCACTGAACAGGAAGTCACTGAGCAGGAGGTCACTGAACAGGAAGTCACTGAGCAGGAGGTCACTGAACAGGAAGTCACTGAACAGACACTGAAACTCGTGGTTGAATTAAGGCCCCGTCTTCGTGGCAGCGCAGCAGCTTGCCATTGGATCCAGATCTGCACCAGATACACTTCAACCTGCTTTGATACGACACAGGTCAAAGCAGATATTGAAGGTCTGTCTGAAGGTTTACTGACAGTCTGATGTTTTTCTTCCAGGAATCACTGAAAGATGTGAAGTCCAAAGACGCTCGGCTGAAACCTCTGAAACAGAGCGGCCTGAGACTCAAGGACACAAAGACTAAACCCTCCAGTTCTCCACCAGGTAGGTTCACTGACATCAGCTCCATCCATCAGGCCCTGCAGACAAGTTCCTCATAAAGCAGCTCTTATTGTGAAACTGAGGTCAGCCTGAATGAAACGTCCTTAATGAAACAGAGCTTCCTGTCTTACCGAACAGTCTGTGGGGACGTCATGACCTGCTGTGTGTTCAGATCTTAGTGTTGTTTTTTGGTCGTGGTTGAAAAAATGATTCAGGTTTTGTGTTTTTCTTCAGGTGAACCCGTTCAGCCGCCTCCCTCCGACCGGCCTCCGAGTCCTCCGGCAGAGCCGCCCCCCAAGCCGTCAAAGCGTCTAATCATCTTGGCGGAGTGTAAGTGGGCGAGCGACTCTGACAGGAGCCACGTGCTGAAGAAGCTGTGTGAGAGGATGGCTTGGGACCAACTGGACAAACCTTTCTGGATCAAAAACTATCTCATCAGTCCCATCAGTCAGACTGTGGAGGAGAGCGGCACCGACCGCTGCATCCAGTACAAAATCCACATCTCCAGACCCAAACTGGAGCAGGAAAAACCAGCAGCACCAGTGAAACCACCACAACAAGGAAAACAGAGGGAGACAGAACAGCAGCAGGTAGAATCCAAGTCTCAATGCTAATGTAACTTAAAGAGTGGGTCTTCCTGAGCAGGTCGTTTTATGACTATATTTCTGTGTGATTCAGGAAAGAAACATGAAATTACTGTTGAAAGAATAAATACTGAGGTGAAACAATGACAATAATGTCTGCTGTGGAAGCAGATAAAACCCAGAGGCTCGAGGAGGACGAACAGGATGTAAAAACAGGATGTGAGTAGATGTGGCTGGAAGCAGCAGCTGGTTCAACAGTACAAGAACAACAGTGAACATAATGTGAGGTTTTCCCAGCAGGTTCAGCACGAGGCGAAGAGTGTTTGAGGTGAGACGTTCAGTGACGTGTCGCCCAAAAACTGATTCAGAAAAATGTCCAGATTCACTGATGGACTTCTAATCTGACCTGAAACGTTTCTAACTGAAGCTGCTGACTCTGGAAACATCTGCAGTTCTCTGTGAAAACCAGGTTCAGGTCTCCTCTGTACCAGGCTTTTATTGTGAAGCCACTACAGGAAGTTTTAAGCCAGGTCTGAAATCACTTCCTGTTAACTACATGTGTCACTCAATTTGCTGTCCTCCAGTGTCTGTGTACGTGTCCTGTCTGCCAACAGTCCCACAATGCAGTGTGTCACATTTCACAGCTGTCAGCGCGATGACTGCTCGGTGTCTCCGCGGCGTTGAACACTCGCTCTGTCTCTCAGCAGGACCGCCCGAAACAGGTGGTCGGGGAGGCGGAGCCTCTTGAAGATTGGCAGCGGGAGGTGGAGGACGAAGAGGCGGAGTCTCTTGAAGATTGGCAGCGGGAGGTGGAGGAAGAAGAGGCGGAGACTCTTGAAGATTGGCAGCGAGAAGTGGAGGAAGGTGACATGGAGGAGGAGGTGCACTCAGCAGTTCACCAGGTGCATGATGGGAGAGAGAGCAGCAGAGAGGAAATGAAGGAGAGATCAAAGAAGGAGATGGTCGGTATGGCCCTGCCTTTCCTGACAGGAATCATCCCTGCCGGCTTCCTCTCAGCCAATAAGAAACAGCCAGGAGGGACAGACCACCTGGTCCAGGTAACTTTAGCTTCTTCATCACTTACATGACGTTTCAGTTCCTTTCAGTGCTCGACACTTTGTCCTCAAACTCGTTGTAGTTCAGCTTCTTGGCCTTTGCTCACTGACACATCAGCCCTTGAACTGACACAAGCTTCATTCAGGACATCACTGTTTTCAATGCTCGTCACTTCAACTCCTTTCAGCACTTTAACTTAAAGTGATAGTTCAGCTCCGCTCACTGAACACTTCGACTTCAATCACCACAAACACCCAAACTGAAACTTTCAGTCCTTTCAGCTCTTCACTTTCTTTACTAACTACAGCTTCAGATGTTACTGCCCTTTTAAAAACGCTTCACAGCTAACCTGAGCACTGACATTTAAACTACCACTTCAACTTCATTCAGCACGTAGCTGCCGTTTCATCTTCTTTTAGAGTTTCCACAAACTGTGTCACATGTTTCAACTGCAAATGGAAATGTACTTTTTTCTGTTCCAGTTTAGATTCAGAACATCTGTGTTGGGTTGATAAAGAAAGAAAAATATGATCCAATAAAAATCTGAGATTTTCTGACACATATGTATAAATTTTAGAGGGAATCAAACTGTTCCTCTTGCTGTGAGGTGACAGCGCTAACCAGCTAACATGCAACCAATAGTCTCCTTGTTGTCTGTAGGTCAATGCAAAGCTCTACCCTCTGGCCAAGATCCAGCTGGGGAAGATGGGAGCGCTCCATCCGGCAAACCGGCTGGCAGCCTACCTCACCGGCCGGGTGGGGTCCAACAGGAAGCAGCAAGGTTCTTCTCCCTCTTCATCCCCCTCTGAACCTCCCCAGAACAAGAGTTCAGGACTGACCCCTCAGACCGTCTCCCCGGCTTCCTTTACAGTTTCTGGCCTCGCTGCCACCCCCCCGTCGGTCGCAGTGCTCACCATCCCGTCCCCCCCAGGTGAACTTCAACTTTTCTTATTATTTCACAACCTCCATCTGCCATTCAGGTTCGGATGTGTCCGTAACAAGTATTAAAAAGCGCGTTTAAATAAGATGTTTCACAACGATCAATTTAATAAAAAGGAAAAATCTCAAAAATGACACTGAGGGAATCACCTAGCTTGAAACGGGCTGGCCAACATTACAGACAAGCTGTGCAGATGTTAGCGAGCCGGATAACAAATGTCACAGTGTGTGGAAACATGGACGGATGCACAAACCTTTTGCTTAAACTGGAACCAGACAGATTTATTGAATTCAGCAAAGTCAATGCAGCCAACCAGTGAGTTCACCTGCTCTGTAAGCTTCACTGACTTGTGAGGCAGTTAGCATCAGAAAGCTAATGACAGTTAGCTGAACCTTTTTGTCTTCACATCATGCTCTTTATGAAGATACATAATAGAAACCTTCTTCAAAAACTAGCAGATTTGGTCTTTGCAGCTCTCTGTCAGGTAGCTAGCTGTTCAATACAGTGAATGATCTTGGTTTTAATGTTTGTGAGGAATGGCTCAACACGTTTGTTTCACTCTGACAGCTGGTTTTAACAAGCTAACAGTCAGTCAGTGAGTTTACTCTCTGGGCAAGTTAAGTTAAGTTAAGTTAAGTTAGCATTAGGGAGCTAGTGTTGGTTAGTTAGTTGAATTGAAACAGCTTTATACCAGGACAGGAAACTCAGACTACATTAGCCTTGAAGGCGTTTAGTGGATTTGTCTCTCTGTGCGTTAGCAAAGTAGCTCTACAGTAACACACACGCATTAACACAAAGATTATTCATTATGTTGCTTAGCTAGCAAGTAGCTTGTGGGCTAACAGCTCTTTGTTTTGTGGCTGACAGTAACAGCAGCGCATAAAACTGTCCAACAAACAACTCTATAGAAAGAAGACGCTGTCTTCTGTCCATCTGTCCATCTGTCCATCTGTCCACAGAGGAGGCTTCATTCTTTGAGCTCACCTCTAACCGTAGAACGTCCCCTCTGTCTGTCACAGTGGTTCAGGCTGCACCAGTGAAGGTCGACCAATCAGCTGCCTCCGCTGAGCAGCCTGCAGGTGAAACACCTGAGGGGGCGGGGACCCAGGTTGTCACAGTAAGGGTGTACCCGGCTCCTGTGGGAGGGGCCAGTCAGGTCAGAGTGGTACCTGGAGCTTCTGGTAGCTCCACCCCCACGACAGGTAAATGAAAGACGAGTTTATTTAAAGATCATCGTCACACATATAATAATAATAATAATAATAATAATAATAATAAGAGTTAATTTATGTTGATTTCCCTTCATTCTTCTGAAATCAGCTTGCTGAGAAACAGCATAAACATAAACCAAAACATTGACTTCTTTCTTGATAATCAGTTGGTTTTGAAACAAAAGCTTTGAGTTTTTTAAGTTGGGCTGAAACGTGTGAAAGCTTGGCTGCGATCCTTCATTCAGCGTTTCCAGAACGAGCCAATGGCAGAAATGTTCTTGATAATCTTCAGGTCAGATTCTTCTCTGAACCAGGAATCTGTAGACAAACCGTGTCCCTGCTGGCCTCATGTGTTTCAGACTCTCAGGTGAGCAGCTCTGTGGTTCCACCTGTGAATCCTGCTCCTAAAGGTTCTCAGCTGTTGATAGTTCAGGTTCCGGGTCTTCAGGGGAAGGTTCCTGTACCGGGTCCGGTCCTGCCCCCCAGCTCCCCCGGTCAGAGGATGGTCCTGCAGCCGGTCCGGGCAGCATCGGGCGTCCAGTACTACCGCAAACCAGACGGAAACCTGGTCCAGCTGGTTCCCCTCAGCCAGCTGAGACCAGTGAACCCCAACCAGCCGGTCCAGAGTGGTGAGTCTGCAGCACCGAAGGGGGGCGGACTTGAAACTGCACTCACAGAGTCCTGACTGTTCTGGATCACGGTTGTATTTGATCCAACTGGAAATGAGTACTTTTACTTTGGATAAGAGCGCTTTGCTGGTAATACTTCTGTACTTGCCAGCAGTTTGTAGTATTTTTACATTGTGGTATTTCTACTTCATTAAGTCACTTCTCCTCCACTGTACACTGTAACAGCTGCTGGGCCTGTGTTCAACCAATCAGGTGTCTCCATTTGACTGTGTCCTCCTCCCTCCAGGCTCGTTGTCCTCGTCCGTCCCCCCTGCGGCATCTCGTCAGACTCCCGTCGTCCCTGTCCTGAACCAGGTGCCTCTTGCGACCTCAGTGACAACCGTCACCGCCTCCTCCTCCACCTCCTCCTTCTCCTCTCTGTCTGGCCTCCAGTCCTTCTCTGTGCCCGCCCTCCCGTCCCCGCTCCGTCCTTCCTCTGGTTTCCTGGCTCAGAAGGGGACGTGCACCTTTAAAATCCTCCCCGCCAACACCAACAAGGAACCAATCATTGTCACCTGCGCTAAAGTTCCCCCTCGGTGTCCTGCCAAGGTCGTGACGGCTCCGGGCTCCTTCACCCTCCTCCAACCTCACCCCCCCGTGACCCCGATGAACCTCATCTCCCTCAAGCCGTCCGCAGGCCGGGGAGCCGAGGTCGGCGTAAAAACAGTGACCGTTTCTGCAGCTCCGCTGGGTCCTGGTGGGGCTTTAGTCCATCAGAAAAGCACTTTGCCTCAGACCACCACCACCACCACCATCAGCCAGACCTCTGCAGGGACCGCTCACAGACCCCCACCCCCTCCTCCAGCACCACCAGGGTCAGCCGTCGCACCCCTACCCCCACCGCACCCCCCTGTTTACAGCATCAGCCCCAAGCCGGAAATGGCCTGCGACCTAGCGGACTTGGACGTCGTCTGTGTGGACGACGAGACGGAGCTCGCTGCCATGGAGACGGCGGGCTGGACGAAGCAGGCAGCGGACGCGGTGGAGTCAGCGAGCAGCGAGACAGAGAACTCATCGGACTTCGAGGATGAGACGGACTGCGAAGGACAGAAAGAGTCGATTCAAAGCATCCACGTAAGAAGTTTGATATTTTTCTGGGTCACAGCGTCAGAAACCTGCTTTTTTATTACTACTTCAGTCATAGTAATACAAATTATTAGAGTATGATACACTTTTGAAGTACATTTTGTTGCGTCTGTATTGTTACTACTTTTACTTTGAATTCTTCTTCCACAGCTGATAACTGAGTTCTCCAGATTAAATGTTGATTATTTGGATCTTTTTCTTGTTAGAGATGGATTAAATGTATCTGGAGTTCATGTCAGAGTCTGTGAAGGTGCGGCTGAAGCTTCATTCAGACAGACGAACGTCATTTAACTCAGGTCGACGTGTCGCTCGCCGCGGCGCCGTTGACTTCGGTCAGGTTCCTGCAGGGCGACGTGATGCTGACGTGTGCGTGAAGCTTATTTTCGGTGTGTTTTGGTTGGTGTGCAGCGTCACATTCACAACGCGCTGGAGAAGCAGCGTCGAGCGAAGATGCTGCAGCTGTTTGAAGGTCTGAGGAGAGAAGTGGGCCTGAGCGAAGAGAAGACGTCCAAGATCTTCACGCTGAGGAAGGTCCGACGCGTTTGTACCTGCTGACTCTCCTTCCTTTATTCTCCATTCATTCATCGCTGTCATCCTTTTCTTCCTCCTCCTTTTTTCTTTCTCCTCTTCGTCACAAAGCGGCTGCTCCTCTCACTTTTCTTCTCACCAGCCAGTTTGTTCGTCAGTTGGAGTCTGAAGACCAACAGGTGCTGTTGTTGTGTACTGCAGGCGGAGCAGGTGATCGAGGAGCTGAGGAGGACTCAGACAGCTCTGATGAAGAAGAAGAGGAGGCTGATGAAGAGGAGGGATATGTACCTCAGCGCCGTCGCTCCGACAGCAGGTTTGAACTCTGAGCTCTGAATCAATGAAGTCTGTTAGCAGGAGAATTAAGAAAAGTGACAGAGTCCAAAGTGAAGACGAACAAAAGACAAAACTGAAGGTCAGCCGAGATCTTAAAGAGTTTAACGGTCAGATGAACAGAAAGGCTTAAACCAGTCCACAGGTCACAGAGTCCAGCCTGCCTGATGTCGCTCAGCTGGAGACGGAAAACCCGCGACAGCCGGCAGCACTAAGCAGCGTTTGTGTCGTTTGTGTTCAGAGGGCGGCAGACAGGTGGGCGGCGGACAGGTGAGCGGCGGACAGGTGAGCGGCGGACAGGTGGGCGGCGGACAGGTGAGCGGCGGACAGGTGAGCGGCGGACAGGTGGGCGGCAGACAGGTGAGCGGCATACGTCAGAGGTCACCTGAGTCCGGCTCCGAGGCGTCACGGACAGGTCGACCCGCCGGTTTGATGGAGGTGGTGGATCTGACGGACGAGCTGACGGACAACTCGTCTGACGAGGACAGAGTCGGCGCCAAGGCGGCCGCCATCGTCACGGATGTACGAAAAGTTCATTCGCTCCTCAAAGAGTTCAGTTACAGCTGATGTCATGGTTTCACTTCCTGTTTGGAAATAAAATAAAATAAAATAAATTTTAAAAAATCCGTTACAATGAAAAGACAGATGCTGAAATCATGTTTCATCAGGATTAACTGGATTTTAGAGATTAACGTGTGTGTGTGTGTGTGTGTGTGTGTGTGTGTGTGTGTGTGTGTGTGTGTGTGTGTGTGTGTCAGATGAAGGACGATTTTCGGCGTGTTGCCGTGGAGACGTTGGAGAAAAACAGTCGGATGGAGGCGGCTCAGAGGCGGCTGGTGAGCGTCGTGACGAACGTGGACTCAGAGTAAGAGCTGATGCACTTCCTGCCTGTATGAGGTCATCATGACATCACTGACGCTTCTGTGTGGTCCATCTGGTCTTTGGTGGTCCCTGAAAACCTGGTCCTGAAGTTTGATCTCGATGTAGTTTGCAGGGAGAAATGACTGATTTTGTACGATGACGCAAACATTTCATTGTTTTTATGCACAGTGATGAAACGGTATTGATTAGATTATTGATAACGCACTGGACCAATAAGAACTATTGATAAGAGGAACCTTTGACCTCTTCTCCCTGTTTTATCATGAAGCTGGAATCAGAGCTGCTGATTGATTGTACTGATTTAAATGTTTTGAAGCAAAACTTTATTTGTACAACAGTTTGGAAAGTGACAGGAAGTGACCTGAGAATGAACAGGAAGTGACACGTCATGTTTTCTGTTGGCAGCCGCAGTTTGAGCGTGAGGACGCTGTTCGGCGCTCAGAGCGTCAACGCCGCCTTCAGAGCTCTCAGTTCAGTCATGAACGCCGGAAACTGTCCAAACAGTCTTCTGCTGAAGCAGGTAAGAGCTGGAAACACCTGAGCCGATCGTCCGTTCAACGGCAGAACGAGCAGGTTTGGTCCAAGATCAACTGATGTGTGTTTTTCAGGCCTGTGAGGAGATCCAGACTCTGAGGAGTGAGAGCGAGAGGCTTGAGAGTCTGAAGACCAGTTTGAACCAGCAGAGAGACGTCTACGTCAGAGAGATCGCCCACAGATCAGGTGAGGAGGCGATGAAGGAGCCGATGACCTGGTTACAGTCAGAGGACGCTTCTCACGCGCTGACGTTAACACTGACCCCCCCAGTCAGATCAGTGACTCATCAGCTGATTGACCCGTCAGTGTGGCGCAGGTCTGAAAGTCCTTCAGGGGCGTCGGCTTAAAGTCTGCTTCATGTGTTGGATGTGTCTGACCTGCAGGTGGAGCTGTAGCCTGTGTGTGTGTTTGTGGCTGCAGGTAAAAGCGAGCAGAGGATCCTGAGGAAGCTGCAGCACCTGTTGACCAAAGAGAAGAACATGCAGACGCGTCGCCAGGCAGCCAATCAGCTGCCAGCAGCATGGGGGGGCGGGGCCTCTGATCCTCCAGCAGGAGTCACAACTGATGATGACATCATGATCACATCCTCCAACCTGCAGCAGCAGACTTCACAGGCTCCTCCCACTCCAGTGTCTGCCCCACCCACCACAACACCTGTCCAGACACCTGTCCGGCAGCCTCAGACCGACTGTCCCGGGGTCCCGCAGGCGCCTCCTGCTGTATCCCACAATGCATCAGTGTTGCGCGACAGACCGAGGACAGTCCCCAACATCCTGTCTCGCAGGAAGAATCCAGCTCCGCCATCGTCCCTGTGCACGACGACTGTGGAGGGTAAGACTGAAAACGTGCGATGGAGCTGGAGGTGTAGACCGCTTCACTGACGGTAGACAGTGTGACGTCAGTCAGTGTGCGCACGCAACTTGGCAGCAATAAAACAAAATGGCGGTGGTACAGTCCCACTTGGGGTTGTTGTGTCCCAGAGATCGGGAAGGCTAGCTCAAAAAATTAATTTTAAGTGACGGAGAAAGACGTAGAGATCGATACTGGATTCAGGATAGGGAGTGGCTTAATGATTTAACTAAACGACCGGCAGTCGAGTGGCCGGACAGATATTGTTTCCTGGTCGAAAACCTAGCGTCTACACCAAGGAGAAGCCGGGCGCGTACAAATCACTGGATACGTTATCTGAGGACATTTCCAGGATGTGAAGAGTGACCTAAAAAAGGAGTTTTGTGTCCTGAAGGCTGAAGTGCTTCCAAGTCAACGACGTGTACCAGCCGTGGGTAACCCTACACAAACACAGGCACTTCGTCCTGACGGCGAGCTGCACGTGCGTGGTGGGGTAAGTAAGTTAACTTAGCTAGCTAGCTAACATTCAGCTAATCGGTCAAAGAAAAGGCACTTTTTTGACAAGGGCTGTCTGATACTGCAGGCTGGGGTCATGTTGCAGCCGCGCAGCAGCATTGCTCATCAAAATAGAGCTAAATGTCAGATGGGGGATAACAGAGGAGTCCTGTACGTCAGGGTCTGCACATGGAAGAGGTCGAGCCAGCTTCAGGCAGCAGCCGCAGTCAGGGAGTGCAGCGTCAGCGCCAGAGGCATGCAGTAATACTAGACTCAGACTGTTACTTTATGCATCCCAGTATCTGTTAGGATATCTAGTGTAGATTAGCTATGTCAGAAATGTGAAGAGGTGTGTGGTTTTGGAATTCGATTGATCTTTGTTGATGTGGTAAGAAATTCAGTTTTTATTGTTGTGTCATCAGAGCTTACAGATGATGACATCCTGGAACGCCATGAAATTGCTCCCCATGCCGCTGTTCTCACCAGTATGGACACCAGTGACTCGGACACGGCTTCAACCGATGGCGACGACAACATGGCTGACTGCCCCACCCTAAGACCTTACTTCAAGGGGTGAAGATATATTTCTCAGTGACTGAGACCTGATCAGTGTGAGAGGCTGAGGACGCACACACAGCTGGCAGAATAACAGGCACCATATTCCACCACGTGGTCAAAACTACCGAGAAGACTACGAAGACAACCCTGATGAAGATCACGCACTACAGTGAAAAAGAGTTAACCGTCCCATCTGTAGTGTGGGGTAACAACATGGAGGACACCGCAAGACAAGCCTACATCAAAAAAATGTCCACAATGCACCGAGACCTCCAGGTGAGACACTGTGGCCTTGTGCTGCGACCAGGCGAGCCGCAGCAGGCAGGTCATCACCTCACCTGCTGCGGGAAGGGGGCACTTGAAATAAAGTGTCCCCACAAGTACGGCGATGGCCTTCAGGGATGCACTGAGGACAAGCACTTCTGCCTGGATGAATCTTCACAACTGAAGAAATGCCATCGGTATGACCGCCATACGCAGCTCCACATGTCTGTATGTGATGTCAAACTCTGCCGTCCTGTGTTGTGGACGAAGCAGGAGGTCACAGTTCAGCGCACAGACAGAGAGGAAGACTTGTTGCGAGAGGCCGTGCTGCAGGCCAAAGAGTTCTTCATCTCAAATGTGTTGCCTGAACAGCTCACAAGAATCCATGACCCTGCCTCGGACACACCGAAGGCCTGCATGCATGTGAAAAGCCAGACTGTGGTAAGATGATTAATAACTCGAACGAACGGATCAATACTGCTTTCTGTAGGAGTGATATTTAAAACAGTGGACCACTGAACTATGACAAATCTGTCCCACATGTTCTCTGCTTCTGTTGCCCCTCTGTTCCCCCGTCCCCACCTGTCCCTCCAGGTCAGACCCTCCCTTGGCCCCACCATCCCCTGGACAACAACACATGTCCATGTCCTGTCCTTGAACAGCACCTGTTCCACGTGCACTTGTTCTACCTGTTCACATCAATTAAAATGATATCTTTACGTTACTTGTTTCATGTTTTTACTGCCATTGAGCCAGTGTAAGGTCTCCTGCTTGTTTTAGTGTACTCAAACACAGAAAGGACAAAGTCGGGGCTGTCATAGTCCATCAAGGCTTCACCCAAGAGAAAACTGTGATCATTGTATGGGATGAATGTATGAACTACCGGTAAACTAGGCTGTGTAACGTTAGCATTACCTCGTTAGTTAGCCATGGATAGCTAGCCAAGATTAGCTACAAGCCAAACCATTTTGGACAAACACTTGCTAACATGATGTTATGGGATAGCTAACATTAACTAGCTAACCGCTCAGGCCACGACGTTATATCAGAAATAAGCAACACAACAAAACAGAGATAACTTAGTGGATGTAAACCGAGCTCCACATACCCGCGAACTTTTCACGACGTCGTCGTTCCCGTCGACTCGCTGTGATGCGTGCAGAGACAGTCTTTGTTTGCACTGAAGGGTCTTTTTCCCGTTTGAATCCAAAAAAATTTCAAAGCTGGATTTTTGTTGGCCCTGTTCTGTCATCCAACAACACAACAAGAGGACGTTTTGATGGTTGGACAGGACGGAGGACGTGGACAAACCACTGGGGGGGGGGTTCTGCTGCCACGCTGTGTGCGCATACAGTCAGTGAGAGGACGTGACGTCGGTCACAAAACGGTGCATTGATCGACTGATTGATCATCAACGCTCTTCTAACTGACATTAAATTCCTCCGTGAACACACTGACAGACTGACTGAACAGACTGGTTCCTGTATGAGGTCAGTTAATGGACACCAGTTCAGCTGCTGGTCAGTCAGTCTGTTTCATCACCAGGTGTTTCTCTTGTCATTGATCACTGTGATGAATCCAATGGACGTAAACTCAGACTTCCTGTTGTCTATCTGTTTTCCAGACTCTTTTCAGACTTTGGTACCGAGTGAGGTTCTGTCCCTTGTCAATACTGGGTTGCCAGGGCAACCAGTCTTGACCCTGAGCCCGTTAATGACGAGACCGACGGTGCTGCAGACGTCTCCTACGCAAGGTACTGATGCTCACCCCACCCTCACTGGTCTCTGCCTCAATGTGCTTTTATTTTGAAGTAATACGTGTCCTCTTCCTGTCTGTAGGCGTGGCCTCGGTCACCCTCAACATCCCTACCCTGAGCAATCAGCAGATCCACCTCACCTCACTGCCCCACCCCCCAACCGGTAAGATCTACAGAAGCTCCGCCCCCCTCACCATCACTAACTTCACAGGTAACAGAACGGACCAATCAACTCATTAATGTCTGTTTACAGAACGGACCAATTAACCAATCAACTCGCCGCTGGCCGCTCGCCGCTTGCTGACGCCTCGGCGCTCATGAACTCAATATTTTACTGGAGTTCATTTCGTGTTTTTGTTGTTTGCAGGAACAAACTTCAACAACGTGCTGCAGCTGGTTCAACCTCCACCTCCACCTCCACCTCCACCACAGCTCCACCCCCAGCAGCAGCAGGTCCCAGCAGGTCAGCCCGCCCCTCCTCCTCTTCACCCAGTGGTGTCTGCGGGATCAGACCTCTCAGACCAGATCAAAGACCAGGACCAGCAACCGTCCCAGACTGACACCACGCCCGAGTCGTCCTCGTTATCGTCTCCGCCCTCGGCTCGGGACCCGTCATCCTCTTCCCGCACAGGTCCGAGCGCCGGTCTTCAGGATGGGGTCCCAGTGGGGGGGCCTCTGGGGCCGGAGCGGCGGCAGGAGACCAGAGACGACCCCGAGAGTCTGACCTCCCTCCTCAACGAGATCGTCTTCCTCAACCAGCAGGCCGTCGCCACGGTGACGACAGCAGACTTCCCGTTACCGGGGAAACCATCCTGTGAGGCGGGGCAATGTGTGGAGGGACACGCCCACAGCCCCTGGGTCCTGCAGCTCGACTCGGACTCTGATGACACCGTTACCACGGTGACAGAGACCACACAGAGTCTGGAGCCCGGACCTGCCAATGGAAACACGACAGGCGGCGTCCTGGCCCCGCCCCCTCTGCTACAGATGAAGGTGGGCGGGGCCAAGATGGTGGACCCCACCAGCGGCGATGGAGCAGCAGACGGGGAAAGAGGAAGCGGGGGGAGGAGGGAGGGCGTGGCCTGGAGGCCGATGCCGAGGCTGGTTCCTCTGGGACTGAGAGGACACCCGCCCAGCTGACCGATGATGTCACAGCACAGCTGACCTCACGGGACGAAGGATTACCAATCAGGCAGTGCGTCTGAAACAGAGACACATGACGCGCCTACAGGCCAATCAGAGGCCCTGCTGTTTCCATGGCCATCAGAAATTATGTTCAGCTCTTTTGTTAGAGTTTTTTTGTTTAGTCCAAGACATCAGCGTGTTACCATGGCGAAAGGGGACAGGTCGCAGTTGTCATGGAGTCGCGTGTGTGCGTGTCCTGATTTTGTGAAAAATATCTGCCATTTTTTCTTTCAAATGTTCCACTTTTATTGTGGAAGTCTTCTGTTTCCTGCCTTCATGCTCAGCCTCAGTTCTGTGTGGACGGTCTCTCAATTTAAGGATTTTCATTAAAATCATTTTATGTTCCTGACAGAACGTCGGAGAACCTCAGTCAGGTCGTGTTTTACTTGATTTCAAGGTGAATTTTTGGACACAGAAAAGTTTTGTGAAGGTGTGAACAGAGGAGCTGCTGTAAATACGAATAATAAACATATGAAACGTTTTGTTTTTGGGGAGTAAAAAGAATCTGAGGTTCACTTCTTCATATTTAAACAATAGAAACAGACGGCAGCTTGTGTCTCACCTGGACTCACCTGTGCCCGTAGGACAGGTAAAGGATCAGGTGTTGAACCGTCAGTGTGCTCTGTGGTGACTGACCAGTTAAAGCTGCTTCTGAAACCAGTTTGATGTTTGTACAGTGTACAGCCCTTCTTGTTTTTTTCTAAATTTGTATTTTTGTATGCCTTAAAGAGCCTCTGATGGAAATATGTCCGAACACGCTTCATAGTATAACACTCAGAAATGAATAAAGTTTTAAAACGACCTCTGACTCGCTGAAGTTAATTCAGTGTTTACTTTTGTTATCGTTTGCACCGTTTAAACTGAGAGAAGAGTGAAGTTGCTGAGTGGCACTTGAATGCATCATCCTAGCATCCTGCCAGACAGCGAACGTCTCGTTCAGTCTGAACTTTGACCTGAGAGCTCTCAGGCTCCTCCTTGCTTGTTTGTAGTATTCAAACAGTTTTGTCCTTTCTCTGTCTCCATACTCTCGTTCTGGCAGAAACACACAAAAAAACAAAGTCATCAGAGAAGAGTTTGTGTTAATGCCGCTGGGGGGCGCTGCTGCTGCATAATGCGTCACATCTGGACCGCCTGAGTCAGATACCGGAAGTGACGAGCTATAACATCAAAGTAAAAGCATGAGGAAAAACTGCCTTTGCAAACGGGTCAAATAAAAAAAATGCAATGCAAGCAGCCATAGAAGCACAAAGATCCTCTGCTGGATAAGTAAATAATAATAATAAAGTAGTAAGGTGTAAAAATACTCCTTTACAAGTAAAACACTAAAATTACAGAAGTATTTAGGAAAAGTACAGTTTAATAGTTTGACATAGCCTACTGTTTATATTATTGGATAATTAACGGTGTTGATGCATTAATATGGAAACAGCATTATATTGATGCAGCTCATTTTAGCTTGTTTCTATACATTTCAGTCTGTAACAGTTAAGTTTTGTTATAATTGGCTCCAAAAAACAGTTTTCTTTTAAAAAGTAAAGTAGTAAAAGTTTTTCAGCCTTTTAAAAATTCAGATGTGACTTTGTGTTGTCTGTTGTGTAAAAGTAAAACCTGATTTTAGAAAACAGTTGAAATAAACAGACACTGCTTGATGTTTACTTCATTAATCACTTCACAGTGACGTCTCTGTCTGTCTAACAGTCCAAAACACAGAGCTTCATTTCACTGTGACGGAAAACACAGATGAACTCACATTTACTGAAAAACTGTAAACTTAGCAATTGCTGATTGATTGAAATCAGTTTTATAAAGTGTTGTGTGGTTTAATTTTCGGTAAAACATTATATTCAATAGGATCAATGTTGTGTGTTTACATGTAAAATCTGTATCTGTGAAGTGACTACAGTTAGAAGTACAAGTACCTCAAAAGTGTACCGAAGTCCAGTATTTGAGTAAATGTACTTTCTAGTGATTCTAAGACAGCGTTTCTCAACTGCTGGGTCGCGGACCCGTTTTCAGTGGGTCGCGGGCCTTTGCCTGGACAAAAAAAATAAATAAATAAAAACTAAGAAAAAAATCCTGTGCTTTTATCTTGAAGGGGATTTTTTTAAATGCAGCGGAGCGCTGTCTGTTCGTGTTGGGGCTTGTCATTAAGGGGTGATGGTGGGTCCCGAAACCAGACCAGTTGAGAACCACTGTTCAAAGACAGAACAAGGAATGAATTTAACAAACAGTTAAAAAATAGAGTTTGTAGTCAGCGCCATTGGACGTGTAATATATTGATTATTCAACAGATTCACTGTGACGAAAAGATCTTTAGCTGAATTATACACGTTTATACGTGTTTAATGACGACCTAGCAGTTTTATTTTGAAAAGCTTGACCGGAAGTATTTCTATCATTGCCGCCTGCCGGCCGCGGGTGTCTGTCTGCGGATTACAGAGCTACAGGACACGCCCTCCATACGATGCGCCCCGGAAACGGTTCAGTTCAGGAACCAGTCCTGATTCAGTCTACAGATCCGTGAGGGTGTGTCCTGTGCTGACGGGGCGTGCCCTGCAGTGAGTGGGCGTGCTCTTTATTCTGCGTGGTTGCAGACAGACGCACTTGCGCAGTTGGACGCCGGCGGTGCGTCAGTCGGCTCAGACTGGTCAGGGTCGTGTTGAGGCCGCTTCGTGTCTTCGCTGCGGTGGAGATATAAGATGCGGAGCAGCCGCGGAACCGGAGCCCGTGACCCGGATCAGCCCAGAACCAGAGCCAGACTAGCTGAACCCACCGGCCCGGCACGGCTCGGCTCGCAGACAGCATGACAGCCGAAGCAGCGGTGGCGGAGGAGAGAGCGACAGAGAAAGACTCCAGCCGCTGAGAGAGGCAGCTAGCCGGGCAGCTAACAGCGCGATGACCGCGGAGGGAAGCGGCACGATCCGCAGCCGCATCAAGAACCTGCTGCGCTCCCCGTCCATCAAACTGAGGAGGAGGAGCGGCACCGCGCGGCACAAAGAGGACCTCAGCGACAAGGTGCGCACGCGCCGCAACACGCGCGCACGCACACTCACTTACACACACACACACACACACACACACACACACACACACTCAAAGACTATAGGGAGTATGTGTGTGTGTGTGTGTGTGTGTGTGTGTGTGATTTTGTGCACAGTATGAGACATCTGTCCTGCAGGTTTACTGTCCGCTGTGTGGACGGTAAGATGGAGACTCATATACTCACACACACAGCTGAATGCTTTCATTCTGCTGTGTTGGCATATTACACACACACACACACACACACACACACACACACACACACACACACACAGCAGACCTCTGCAGTGTTTTCAGTTCGTCTGTTCAGCCGGCGTCAACAAAGTTTCAAACACCAGGATCATTTTCAGCTTTTATCAGTTTGGACGCAGCAGAAGATGAATCTTCATCATCATCTTCATCAGCTGCAGCCTGTCTGTTTGTCTTCATTTTAAACTCCACTGGTCTCTGAACTGGCTCGGGGTCCAGCCCTGGTCTGGGTTTACTGAGTCCCGGAGCTTCCTTCAGGCTGCTCAGTGACGCCAGCACCTGTCCGTCAGGTTGTTCCTGTCTGTTTGTCCCCGCAGGGCTTCTGTCCGTCTGTCAGCAGCCGCATTCATTCAGTCAGTAAAACTCCCAGAATGCTTTGTGTTGTGTTTGAACTGTACGTCTGTGGCCTCTTTAAGTTAACTCTGTGTGTGGTTCTGGTGTCTTTATGAGGACCAGTTTGTGCTGGTGAGGACCCAACCTGAGGGTCAGGAACCCGAAAGGGTCCCAAGATAAGTTTTAGGGGCCACAAGATGATCAACGAGTGAGAAGGAGAAAGAGTTTATGAACAAAGTGTTGAAAAGGACTAGAACTGGATGATTTTTAGGATTTTTAAGCTGTTAAACTGATTTAGCTTCACATCCATCGTGTTGATGTCTCTCATGAGGACGCCGGTGGACGTGTTGATCAGAGCTTTGAGCTGTTTCTCGTCTCTTCGTGTCAGAGATAAAGTTTGCGAAGTCGAGCCAGAAATCCGACTTTGACCAAACAATCGAGTGTTGCTTTCTTATGCTAACATTTGTTTATGCTAACATTACGTTTTAAATGCTAACTTTTCATTTTATGCTAATGTTAGTTTGTGTTTTTAATGCTAATGTCAATTGAATATTTTTGTGCTAAAGTGAATGTTTTTGTGGTTTGTGGAGTTTCTGTGTTTTCTGTTGATGTTTGCAGACGCTCACTGTTCATTTCTCTACCTGTAGAGCTAACTGTGTAGCCTGCGTTAGCATTAGCACTCCTACTAGCTGCCATTCCTCACTGGAATATGTGCCATGTTAGCTGTTAGCCGCCAGAGCTAACAGATATCAAAGATAGCATGTGGCAAAATAACCTCTCAGCAGTCGTTTCACTGGTTTTCAGAAGGCTTCTTTATTTCTAAATAATGAAAATGTCCACATGTAAGCAATGAGGACGTTGTGGCGATGAGTTGTCTTCCTGCCTGCTTCACTAGTGTCCTCATCCGGTGGTTTCTGTCTTTGACAGAAAAGAAGAAAAGGAAAGTTTCTGTCTGTGTTCAGTTTTCATGTCTTTGTTGAATAATATTTAACTCTGCTAATAGTTTAGCGCATTTCTCACCATCTAAAGACACTTTGTCTGTCTCTGCATGCCTGAGGACAAACTCACACTCTGTACATACGTGTGTTTACACATGTATGAAACTGCCCCTCACGTCTCCGCTGACTGCTGAGCAGAAAGGTTTCTGAAGGTCTGAGTCAGCAGGTTGGATCAGTTTTCTGTCCCACAGTTTGTGGACATGAGGAGAGACTGTAGCTTCAGTCTAACAGAGAGTCTCTGAGGGACACAGTCAGCTGATGCTTCGTCTTAAAGTGTTTGATCAGTTTAATGAGAAAGAATGAGCAGACAGATGTGAGGAGGCTGTTCATCCAGAGAAGGGGGGGGGGTCATGTGACAGGAGGACACACACACACACACACACACACACACACACACACACACACACACAGCACAGACGCTGTCGCGCAGTTGGCTGTTGTTAGCTTAGCATTGAGGCGCACAGTCCTCCACCACAGTGCAGTAAAGCCTGCTAACATGCTAACATGCTAACAGCAGTGAGTGCAGACGTCTGTGGAGACGAAACGTTGAGCTGCTGGTTGGTTCTGCTGTGATGAGGACTGAAGTCCAACAGAGTTTAGTCTAAGTTAGACTAAGAGTTAAGACTAAGTTTAGTCTGGTTCAAAGCGAGACAGACTGAGACACCGATGGACTAATCAACAGCGTGATCGGACAGAAGATCTCAAGACTCAAAGC
This sequence comes from Chaetodon trifasciatus, assembly GCA_037975065.1. Lineage (NCBI taxonomy): Eukaryota > Metazoa > Chordata > Actinopteri > Chaetodontiformes > Chaetodontidae > Chaetodon > Chaetodon trifasciatus. Next base: position 491,960 of record JBBMOE010000104.1, on the reverse strand, counting down.
AACAACGTGTTCGTCCGCCTTTCATTACTGTCCTGACTCAGTGGTTCCTACTGCGGACACACGTCCATCTGAAGGCTTTCTGGGTAATTTTGAGCTCCGGGTTCTTGAATCGGTCGTTGGCGTGTTCATGGGGGCTTTCAGCAGTTCTGGAGCTGGTTCAGGGTTTTTGGTGCAGGCGGGGGGTCCTGGGGGTTTCCATGTTAAGGGACTCTGGAGTATTTAAGGGATGTCTTGAGGTGTTTGATGGGATTTTGAAGGTGTTCAACAATGTTTTATTGAGTAAAGAAACTCTTCTTAGAGGAATCCATTGTGTTTCTTCCATGTTGGTCCATTGAGAGTAGAAATCTGCTCCTTGATGTGGATGCTGCTGATGTCTGAGTTATAATTGTAACTAATAACTGATGACCTTTGCCCTCCAGGTGACCTTGGAGAAGGTTCTGGGGATCACGGCTCCAGGAAACCGAGCGCTGGCCTGCGACGCCCGATCTGGACTGTTGGCGTATCCTGCCGGGTGAGAAACACGCTGACTTCACTTCCTGTCCCTGCAGCGTATGTGAGCAGCGAAAACAGATAAAGTGTCCGATGAAATGTGAACACTGAAGATGAGCTGGACTAAACTAAAGGGAGTTGAAGTGTGATTTAAAAACAAGTGATTGCTGAAAGGATGTAAAGTGTCAGCTGACGTCTCAAACAGTGAAAAGAGTTCAGTGTAAACACTGAGAGCAGCTGAAAGGTGGGAGGCACCCAGCTGACTGTCAGGTGGAGCGAGAGCAGTGCTGGGTGAAGTGTAAAAACTGAAAGCAGTTGAGGTGAAGGTGCTGAAATCAGATGAGTGCCGGAGGGCGCCGAGGTGTTTTGTTAAAGTGTCGACCGAAGTGGAAGCGGTAAATGTCTCAGTGTAAACTGTGAAATGAGTCGAAGCGTCCTGAAAGGTGTTGGTGTGACTCCCTGCGTGTGCTGGTTCACGTGATGAAGGTTCAGTTCGTCTTCTGTTCAAACTTCACTCAGAAGATTAAATCAGAGGAACGTTGGAGCCAATCAGCAGGCTGTCAGTCGCTCAGTGGACTTTAAAGGTTAATGACGTGCTCAGATAATCAGATTAAACACATCATGTGTTTACACACACACACACACACACACACACACACACACACACACACACAGCCGTCTGTAAACACTGACCTGCTGTTCACCTGGACGAACCGACTCCCAACAGTCACCTGACGAGCGTTCAGTCGAGTTTCCTTTTGCAGATTTTCTCTGAATTTGGTGAAAGTTTGATGCACTGAAACCAGAGAGAAGAGGAAGAGTGAAGAGGCGAGTGTTTGTCCAGATGTCACAGGTGAAGGTCTCGGCTCAGGTGCTCTTCATGATGAAGAACTTTAAACGCTCTTCGTTAATACCTGAACTTCTCTTGACGTTAAGTCGTTGAAAACCAGAAGAACCAACGCTGAGCCGGAGCGAGCTGTAGCATCAGAAACAGGTGGAGGAAGAGGAGGGACGCCTGAGACACGAGGCGTGCTGTGTGGAGACAGTGAGAAAGACAGAGTGAAAACCGGGACAGACGTGACGTTTTTAAAAGCAGCTGAAGGACTCCCATGTGGACTTCTTGCCTCTGGACCAATCGGAAGCTACACGAAGTGTCTTTGCGAACCAATCATCTTCATGCTACGTCTGCTGGAATCAAACAAAGCAGAGGTCAGAGGTCAGCTCGCCCTCACGGTCGGCCGTTTGAGTCTTTGTCTCCTGAACACAGGAATGACGGGAATGTCCCAGGACGTCCAGCTTTTAATTTCCTCCCAGAGTCCCACTGAGCCGTCCAATCGGCCGTGGGCGGGGGAGAAGAGGGACTCTGATTGGTCGGAGCTGCGGGTCAGTTTGTGTTTAGACCAGAAGATTCAGTTTCCAGATGAAAAGACTGAAGTGGACTGAATGAAGTGAAGTGGGTCAGTGGAGCGAAGAGGAGGAGGAGGAGGAGGAGGAAGAGTGAAAGTAGGTTAATGTATAGAGACAGATAGACAGACACAGACAGAGAGAGAGAAAAGGAGAGAGAGAGAGACACACAGAGAGAGACACAGACAGAGAGAGAGAAAAGGAGAGAGAGAAAGAGAGAGAGAGAGACAGACACAGACAGAGAAAGAGAAAAGGAGAGAGAGAGAGAGAGACACAGACAGAGAGAGAGAAAAGGAGAGAGAGAGAGACACACAGAGAGAGACACACAGAGAGAGAGAGAGACAGAGAGACACAGACAGAGAGAGAGAAAAGGAGAGAGTTTTTGTTAAAGCTTTATTTACAGCGCTTTAACAATCACAGTCGTCTCAGCAGCAGCAGAGTCAAACATAAAAAGGGATTAAAAACAGCTCTCCTCCGGTCACTGCACAGACTGCTGCAGTGAAACACCATCTGGAGGTGAAACCGTCCATATTGTGGGTCAGGGTGAAGAATTTAAAGTCCACTTGGACTCTGGCCTTCACCAGCACCGAGGACAGAGCGAGGAGATCCACAGCTGCTCCAGCGTCGATCACGGACTTCCTGGTCTTGTAAATGGCTAACTTAGCCTGTCCCAGCAGGAAGTTCAGCAGCTTCCACTCCTCCGCCTCCTTCCTCTGGTACCCAGCACCGAAGATAAAAGCCGTTTCTGTCCAGTCTTCGTTGCACAGAGTAAAAACAGTCTGGAGGGCTGTGAATGGTCCCTGCAGCCTCCGACTGTAAAAACAGTGAAAAACTGTTTCCTGCAGCTGGCAGAGGAGACACTGTGTGGAGACAGCTGGGTTAATCTTCCAGATAAAAACACTGACAGCCAAGGCTCGCTGCAGGATCCTCCGCTGCAGGTCACCTGACCTTTTGTTCAGAGGGTCTTTGTAGAGGACCCTCCACACTGGCCTACAGGTGGTCGGTGCCTTCAGTTTGGTGTCTGTTCTCTCAGCCAGCGCTTTCCTGTTCAACACAAGAACACAACCTCTGTAAAAACACCCTCTACTGGACATGTAGAAATCCATTTTAAAAGGGGGTCCAGAGGCTGCGGCAGAGCCTGGTGGTCCCGGCTGATCCACAGAGAGACACAGCTCAGGGAAAGGGTCTCCTCGATCAGGTGCTTCTGTGCCATCTGTACACTCCCGCAGCATGTCCAGCTCCTCAGCAGTCTGGTCCAAGTGTCCAGCAGAGCCCTGACCTGCCGGACGGACCTCAGGCCCAGCAGTGAGGCTGCTGCTTCAGAGTTCTGCAGCATCCACCAGATGTTGAAGTGTGACAGCCCCTGCCGCACAGAGCCTCATGGTGAGACCAGGTCTCCTGGTGTCCTGGATGTCTAGCCTGTCCCCGTGGACTAAAGGCTCCTCCAGGAGCCAGAACAGGGCTCAAGTCTACACCGCTGGAACAAACTCCAGGCCCTGAACAGTCCTCCATAAAAGGCTGGTAAAACACACAGACCGAGGCCCCCTGTGCTTTGGAGCCCAGCAGGTCAGCCAGCAAGGCTTTTTTAGACCTGAGGCCTTCATACCGACCCCGATTTCCTGTGGACTCTGCAGAACTCTGCAGCTCCACTATTTCGATGTCCAGATCCCTCATAGATTTGGTAATGTCACGAGAGACGGTGAGAGTGTGCTGCTGACAAAGCTGCTTAATCTCCACCTTCCCACAATCCCACCACTGCCTCAGAGCTGTAAAACCTTTTTTTCTGTTTTTAAAGATGTTCCAAAAATACGCACAAGTGTCTTTAACATGTTCATCTAATAAAAGCGCAGTGTTAAGATGCCAGTAGGCTGATTTGTGCCTAACTCTTGCTATAAAAACATGACATGAGACCATGAGACCATGGAGTGGTCTGAGAAACCCACAGGCAGGATCTGACAGTCTTTAAAAACACTGAGATGATGTCTAAAGGAGTAAAACCGGTCTAACCGAGCCACAGTAAGAGAGCTCTCCTCCTTCCACACATCAACCAGACTGTGAGTCTCCACCAGCTGCTCGATCGCACGTCGGGAGGCTGCGTGAGGTTCAGTATGGTTCCTGTCTATCTGACTGGAAACCACACTGAGCTCAGATAAAAACTGCACCTGTGTGAGATGAGGAGAGCCACTCCTCCACTGGTCCCAGTCAGATGGCTCAGGATTACATCACCATCCCAGCTCTTCTTCCAGTCTGTGTCATTGGTGCTGTCACTGTGTGTCTCCTGAACAAACTTCACATCAATGACCTTCCTCTTCATCAGCTCACAGAGACACGCTCTCTTCCTCAGGAGCAGCGAGAGGCGAGCTGCAGCTCCTGTTTGATCCTCAGCAGGATGTTCAGGAAGCCTACAGACGCTCAGCTTCACTCTTCGTGTCCTGCGTTGCTCACACAAAACACCCGAACCCCTCAAAACCCCTATTTACACCCCAAACACTGTGAGAACCAACACAACTACAACACACACTATTTACAGCATGAAACAAGAAGACGAAAGATAGAAAAACCTCTAAACTACCGCTCTGACACACACTCTGCTCTCAGAGAGAGAGAGGAGACAGACAGAGACAGAGACAGAGACACACTCTGCTCTCAGAGAGAGAGAGGAGACAGACAGAGACAGAGACAGAGACAGAGACACACTCTCTGTCTCTTGCTGCATTGCAGATGTGCTTCAGGTTGGGTCGGTGGTCTCTGGTACAAACTGTACCTGAATGCATCTGTGTGTGTGCGTGTGCGTGTGTGTGCATGAAGAAGTACAAACACACACTCATTGATAAGTGTTTGCTGACTGTAAGCAGCTGAGTCAGCAGCCAATTATATTCTTCCTGATCAGCACACACACACACACACACACACACACACACACACACACACACACACACACAGGTGGCCCAAAACCAACTGAACTGAACTGAACTGAACTGAGCCAGACCAGGTCCAGACTGGATCTGGTCTCAGGAGTCTGTGGAGTGAAGAGTCTGTTCAGGTTGAACAAACTGAGTCACCAAACAGAGACTCATTAAACCTGTTTATACAGCACAGTGTGTGTGTGTGTGTGTGTGAGTGTGTGTGAGTGTGTGAGAGTGTGTGTGAGAGTGTGTGTGAGTGTGTGTGTGTGAGAGGGAGTGTGAGAGAGAGAGAGAGAGTGTGTGTGTGTGTGTGAGTGTGTGTGTGTGTGTGTGAGAGTGTGTGAGAGGGAGTGTGAGAGTGTGAGGGAGTGTGTGTGTGTGTGTGTGTGTGTGTGTGTGTGTGTGTGTGTGTGTGTGTGTGTG
>JBBMOE010000104.1:454979-481779 GCA_037975065.1 Chaetodon trifasciatus | reverse complement strand
CTGTACACCTGTCCTACACCTGTACATCTGTCCTGTCCTACACCTGTACATCTGACCTACACCTGTACACGTGTCCTGTCTTACACCTGTCCTGTCCTACACCTGTACACCTGGCCTACACCTGTACACCTGTCCTACACCTGTACATCTGTCCTGTCCTACACCTGTACATCTGACCTACACCTGTACACCTGTCCTACACCTGTACACCTGTCCTGTTCTACACCTGTACACCTGTTCTACACCTGTACACCTGGCCTACAGCTGTACACCTGTCCTACACCTGTACATCTGTCCTGTCCTACACCTGTACATCTGACCTACACCTGTACACGTGTCCTGTCTTACACCTGTCCTGTCCTACACCTGTATGCCTGGCTTGCACCTGTGCCTCTGACCTGGCACCCTCATGACCTCACTGACCTCTGACCCCTCAGGACCTGCAGAAAGTTATTTATGTGGAGGACAACGTCTCCAGCCTGCTGGACACGGAGAGCGTCGCCGGCGGCGGCAGCACAGAGAAGGCGGGGTCATCAGGCTCAGAGGGGCAGCAGGCCGACCAGAGCCGAGCAGGCATCAGGACCCTGAGAGTCAGTCCGGATGGACAGCACCTGGCCTCCGGAGACCGCATGGGAGTCCTCAGGTGAGGTGTGGGGGGGTTAATCCAGACAGAAGACAACCTGAGCTGCTGAAGTCCACACACACTCCACTGAACGCACTGCCTCTGTGTGTGTGTGTGTGTGTGTGTGTGTGTGTGTGTGTGTGTGTGTGTGTGTGTTGTAGGATCCATGATCTGGACAGTATGGAGGAGATCATGAACGTTCAGGCTCACGACTCTGAGATCCTCTGCCTCGAGTTCTCCAAACCAGACACAGGTGAGAAATATCTAGAAATACACACACACACAACACGTAACAACACACACACAACACGTAACAACACACACACAACACATAATGCACAACACTATCAGTGGCACTCACACTCACACACATACACACTCACTCACGCGCACACACTCACTGTCTGTCTTTCTGTCTCTCTCTTTCTGTCTGTCTCTCTGTCTGTCTGTCTTTCTGTCTCTCTCTGTCTGTCTCTCTCTCTCTCTCTGTCTGTCTCTTTCTGTCTGTCTGTCTCTCTGTCTGTCTCTTTCTGTCTGTCTGTCTCTTTCTGTCTGTCTCTTTCTGTCTGTCTGTCTGTCTGTCTCTCTGTCTCTGTCTGTCTGTCTGTCTGTCTCTCTGTCTCTGTCTGTCTCTCTGTCAGGTCTCCAGTTATTAGCCACGGCCAGTCGGGATCGTCTGATCCACGTCCTGGATGCGGGCAGAGACTACAGTCTGGTTCAGACTCTGGATGAACACTCGTCGTCCATCACTGCCGTCCGATTCGCCGGTCAGTCTCAGTGACCTCTGACCTCTGACCCCTCACAGTCTCATCATGTACAGTCCAAGTTGTTGTTAAAAATTCTGCCGCTGATATTTGTCCTCTGACATCATCATCTCCTTCCTGTCTGTCAGCCAATGAGGGGAAGGTGAGGATGATCAGCTGTGGAGCCGATAAGAGCGTTTACTTCCGCACCGCTCAGCAGGTGAGAACACCTGAGTGACGTCACGTAGCAGATCCACTGATGTTCAGGTGTTTCAGGAAGACGCCTCTTCTTCCTCCTGCTTTCTGTCTTCTTCCTCTTCCCCCTTTTCTTCTTCTTGTTCTCCTTTTTCTTTCTTCTTCCTCCTCTTTTCCTTCTTCTCCTTCTTCCTCATTTCTTTCTTCTTCTTCTTCTTCTTCCTGTGGTCACAGATGGAGGAGGGGTTGGAGTTCACACGGACGCATCATGTGGTGAGGAAGACGACCCTTTATGACATGGACATTGAACCAACCAGAAAGTACGCAGCAGTAGGCTGTCAGGACCGCAGCATCAGGTAACACACACCTGTCTGTATGTGTGTGTGTGTGTGTGTGTGTGTGTGTGTGTGTGTGTGTGTGTTAATCCAACTACTGCTGAAACAAGCATGGCCATTCAGTCTGTTGGATGGATTACTCTGCAGATCTGGATTAGGATTAGGATGTCTTCTTCCTCTCCTCTCTTGTCTTCCTCCTCCTCCTCCTCCTCCTCCTCCCCCTCCGTCTCCTTTTCCTCCTGTTTTCTGTATTTTCTTCTCCTTTCTTTCTCTTTCTCTGTGAAGCCCCTCTTTAATAACCTCCAGGTTTGTCGGTTGTTGTGCGTGTTTGATTTTTTTGTAATAATATTTGACGGCAGAACTGAAGTTTCAAATGTCCAGAGCAGTCCTGAACGCACCACATACATATAGATTCATTCATTCATGTGTTCATGTATTCACTGTTTCTGGCTCCAGGACTGGTGAGTTCATCTTGTATGAGGTGAAGGTTTGCTGTGGACTGGACTGGTTTAATGGTTTCCAGTCTGGCTGCTGAGTGTTGTTGAGATGCCACCTGCTGGTCAGAGTGGGAGAGCGCGCAGGTGTCCTGCAGCATCATGTCTTCAGTTTGATCTCAGTGTAGATGTGCTTCAGCAGTGTTTGTGGGAGCAGTGCTGACCTTCTCCTCTTCCCCCTCTTCCTCCTCTGCAGGATCTTTAACATCAGTAACGGGAAGCAGAAGAAGTTGTACAAAGGCTCTCAGGGTGAGGACGGGACTCTGATCAAGGTAAGTCTGGTCTGACTCACCTGGTCTACACTGTTGAAGTGGCTGCCCGTCCCCTCTGCTGTCACAGACTGAAAGCGACCAGGTACCTTCACCTGGTCGCTTTTCCTCTGTTTGGGCGGAGCTCCACGGCTGCAGGCTAAGCTCAGCGCCACCCGACTCCACCGTGATTGGCTGAAATAAACGAGTCCGCGTTTTTTTCCCTCTTTGCTGAATCATGTTGGCCAGATTGAGGTCACACCTTCCATCCAAAAGCAGTCTTCTGTTGCCATGGCGACATCTCCACGGTTCATGCCTCCTGTTCTGTCTTCCTCAGGTGCAGATTGACCCGTCTGGCCTCTACATCGCCACCTCCTGTTCAGATAAGAACATCAGTATATTTGACTTCTACTCCGGAGAGTGTGTGGCCACCATGTTCGGACACTCTGGTCAGTCAGCCTTTGATCTGTTGCAGTCTGTGGTGAATGAATGAATGGATGAATGGATGAATGGATGAATATATTTAACAACGTATGACTGTAAGTCTGTTTGGACATGTTTGTTTATTCAGTGCAAATGCAAATATGAATGAATGTGTGAACACATGTATGAAGGCATGAAGAATGACTAAATGAATGTATTTATGAAGCGAATACTCTGTCTGCCCATCAGAGATTGTAACAGGTCTGAAGTTCAGCAGTGACTGCAGACATCTGATAACAGTGTCTGGTGACAGGTACGTCCCACTTCACTTCTTTAACATGATGACATCACAGTTTAATGTTCAGCTCGATGACATCACAGTTTAATGTTCAGCTCGATGACATCACAGTTTAATGTTCAGCTCGATGACATCACAGTTTAATGTTCAGCTCGATGACATCACAGTTTAATGTTCAGCTCGATGACATCACAGTTTAATGTTCAGCTCGATGACATCACAGTTTAATGTTCAGCTCGATGACATCACAGTTTAATGTTCAGCTCGATGACATCACAGTTTAATGTTCAGCTCGATGACATCACAGTTTAATGTTCAGCTCGATGACATCACAGTTTAATGTTCAGCTCGATGACATCACAGTTTAATGTTCAGCTCGATGACATCACAGTTTAATGTTCAGCTCGATGACATCACAGTTTAATGTTCAGCTCGATGACATCACAGTTTAATGTTCAGCTCGATGACATCACAGTTTAATGTTCAGCTCGATGACATCACAGTTTAATGTTCAGCTCGATGACATCACAGTTTAATGTTCAGCTCGATGACATCACAGTTTAATATTCAGCTCGATGACATCACAGTTTAATATTCAGCTCGATGACATCACAGTTTAATATTCAGTATGACATCACAGTTTAATATTCAATATTCAGCAAAATGAAAACAATTTAATATTCAGTATGACATCAAAGTTTAATGTTCAGCAAGATGACATTCAGAAACTCAGTGAATTTAATCACAAAACCTCTGTGTGTGTGTGTGTGTGTGTTTGTGTGTGTGTGTGTGTGTGTGTGTGTGTGTACACACGCAGCTGTATCTTCGTGTGGCGTCTTAATCCTGAGTTGACCATCAGGATGAGACAGCGACTGGCTGACCTCCGACCTCTTAGCAGCATGAAGAACTCCCAGAATGCACCTCAGCAGAAAGCGGTGAACCTCAGGTAACTTTATGAATACGAGAGATAAAAAACCTTCAGCTGATCCAAAGTCAGTGATTACAAAAACAAAATGTATCATCCACAGACTGATCACATGACAGTAACGAAGAAAAACAAAATTCATCCATCAAAATACAAAAACTGACCATCATATTTATCAAATGTCTGTACTGTGAAGTGTTTCTCTTAAAGTTAGACTGAAACTGGTGTGTGTGTGTGTGTGTGTGTGTGTGTGTGTGCGTGTGTGTGTGTGTGTGCGTGTCGCGTCGCAGCAGCAGGGAGGCGTCGACTCCTCGTGTCGTCACCATGTCGTCTGACAGCGACAAGGAGGAGGAAGAGGAGGAGGAGGAAGAGCTCTGTTGTCCTTATATGGTCCCAGCAGGAAGCCTGGAGGAGGAGACAGGTCTGTTGCCGCGGTTACACCGTGCGATAGCATGGAGCAGAGAGTCGGTTTGTGTGTTTTTAGGAGGAAACATGGAGCGTTGATTAAACTGATCAGAGGACAGTTTGCGGACACACGACTGTTGAACTGAAGCTGTCGAACAGGTTTTCACAGCAGCTTTGGACTCCGACTGTCCTGCCGCTCGTTTAGGAAGCAGCTGATGAGAACGTGTGATGTTTGTTCTTCTGCAGAAGCTCCTGAGGACAGATTCAGCTCTGTGGACGGCAGAGGCGGCGGCAAGGTCAGCGGACAGGACGTTACCTGAGTGAACGCATGAATCATGTGACTCACACATCACTCATCAGATCTGTGAGGAGCGATGATGATGAGGCTGTAACCTTCCTCACATTCATACAGAATTAAGTGATGACATTTTCTATCCCAGAGGTCAAAGGTCAGCTCCACTGTTTGTCTTCTGTCCATCATCACGCTGATCCTGAATCAGTGGCTGATGGTTCAGAGCTTCTGCTGTCGGTTGAATGTGTGTGAAGCAGTTTGACAGTCTGCGGCTTCTCTGCAGCAGCGTCCATGTTTGAAGCTGATTGGTTGAGCTGATGTTGATCTTCACCATGCTGACATGTTGTGTTCATCCTCCTCACATGATCGTGTGTGGTCGTCTGTGGACAGAACATTTGAAACACGCATGTGTTAAACGTGTTGTCCAGCTTTGAATCTCAGGCTGTTTCCTCTGAGCTCTCACCATCTCTCTGGGGCTCCTCAGGAGGCATTAGGGGGTCGACCCCCTCGCCGTCGCTGGTCCAGGAGGACGGGCAACACGGAGGACGGCGTCCTGATGGTGAAGTCCATGTTGGACCTGAGGCTGCTTGATTCGTACCGCCCCGACGGACAGGAGGAGCCACAGGTGGAGCAAGAGGAGGTCAGGAGAAGGAGCGGATGATGCTTCAAACTCTTTCTTACCAACATGAAGTGAATGTTAACCTCACCTTCTGTCCCGCCCACTCAGATGAAGCCCCACCTCCTCAATGTTAAGCCCTCCCCCTGCAGCCTGGGTAGGAGGGGCCTGGGGGTTGGGGTGGGGGTTCACAGGACCAATCAGGAGCTGGGGAGCACAATCAGTCTGCAGGTCACCACTGCATGGGTGAGAACACACATCTGACCTCAGAGTTCACTTCCTGGTCCCGGTTTTGTCACCATGTGTTGTTAACAATGAACCTCCACACTCAGATTGGTTGATTCGATGTCATGTGATCTGTTCAGCTGAAGGACGATGAGACGAGGACTAATGACAGCCCGGACAGGGAGGATCTAGTGCTGTATCCTGACCAATGGGAGGACAGAGTGAGCCTGGCAGGAAGGTAGGACTGTTCCCTAACTGTCCACCTGCCCCCTGTTTACAACCTGCCCTCTGCAAACTCCGCCCCTTCCTGTCAGTGAGTTCCAGGTGAGGGAGGCGGGTCCAGCTGCTGCAGGGGGACACCAGGACAAACCCAGTCCAGACAGTGGCTGCTCACTGGGATTCAACTCCAGCCTGTCCAGTCCAGTCAGACCTGCAGGAGACGGTGAGACACAGACAGACAAACTGATTTACGTGACCTCTGCTGTGGAGTCATGTGATGTTTGATCTTCTCAGATGTCTGATTGGCTGCTTTTCCTCTCATTGATCTGAATGTGTTTGTAGTCATGTGCAGCTTTGGACTGTTGGTTGGACAAACAAACATGGTGAAGGCGTCACTTTGGGCTCATCGTGACCACATTTCTCACTGTTTTCACAACGTTTCCAAACCAATCGATCGATCGATCGATCGATGGAGGAAATGATCAGCTGATCGATCCAGAATGAAAAGAATCATTAGTTTCAGTCCAACACAAAGGAGACACTTTACTGCATGCAGTACTTTTACTGTCAACACTTGAAGTACTCTTTCCTGATTTTACTTACTTACTTTTACTTTAGCCACCTTGTCAGTGCAGGACAACTTTGTCCACTGCCGTAGAAAGACCTGCAGGAGACGGTGAGACACATGACGGTCTGTCTTCCTCTGTTATCTGTCAGACTCAGAGCCTCTCAGTGTGGATGGAAACTCCTCTGAGCTGGAGGACGATGAAGACGAGGGAGGACGAGGACAGGTCAGGGCCTCTCAGCTCGTCCCTCAGACTCCAGACCAGGAGGCTTTCCTGAAGGAGCACTTTGTCACGCTGGCCGACCTCTCAGGTTCAGGTACAGCAGGAGCTCGTCTCAAACACACCACCACCGTCCAGAAGGATCTGAGAAGTTTGTCACTGCAAGCTAGAAACGTTCAGAGGTGTTTGCTCAGCAATGAAAATGGTCTAAAGGGTCGTTTGCACATGTCCGACCAGCTAACGAGCTCCTCTGGGGGCTCGTTAGCTGGTCGGTTCGTTAGAGCCAGTCAAAGTTCACGTTGGTATGAGTTAAGTTTCAGCGACACCAGACCGACAGCGTTTTGTAGAAATCAGGCTTTAATGTGTTTGCTGGTGTCTGATGTTGATGATCAGTTATTAAGAACATTATTAATTAACATTATTTACTGTTATCAATAGAGAACACCAGCATCAGTAAGAAAGCAGACGACCGCAGATCATCAGAGAACTTTAGCAGGAGGCACTTAGCTGATTTTTGTGGAGGGTAAAGACGGAGGGACGAGGACTGTCCCCAACATAACATGTGGTCTGTTGACAGGGAGTCCAAGCAGAGCGTCTCACAGCTCCAGTGAGAGTCTCAGCATCTCCTCCAGGTTCCTGTCCCAGAATTCAGCTGGAAGGTAAAACTATCTAAGCACACAGCTCCTCTCAGCGTGTTGACCAGCTGATCAGAGCAGCACAGAATGACATTAGCAACATGTGCTTCTGTTTCCTGTGTCTTCACGTCGGTGTTGTCGTGCCTCAGATGATAAATCTGTTTCTGTTTCCTCGCCTCCTCAGTCGGACCGTGCTTCCTCTCCCATCTCGGAACACTGGAGGAGGAGGAGGAGGAGGAGGAGGAGGAGGAGGTGGGGAAGTGAAGGCCTGTCCTCTGGTCTCAGAGGTCCGACCTCTGATGGATCAGAATCAGAACCGGGCCAAGGACAGGAGGGTGTCATGGAACCAGGACCCAACCCAGAAACAGAACCAGGAGCAGATTCCCTCACTGCGAGACCAGGCACAGTCACAGGACAGGACCAGCCAGGACCAAACACAACCTCCTGAGGTTGGGAACCAAAGCCGGCAGGATGCAGATCAGCTCCAGAGCCAGGCAGAAGAGAAGGGGACCTCCTCGGCTCAGCAGGCCCACCGGCCCTCCCCATTGAAGAAGAAGGTCCAATCTACAGTTGAGTCTAAGAGGAACCTGGGCCCAACGGCTCGGGCTGCAGCCTCCCATCTGAACTCCTCCTCTGGACTTCGGAAGGCTCAGTCAGTCCAGAGCCTGCTGACCGACACAGGTAACACTCAAGACATGGAGACACAAAGGTGAACAGAAAGGTACAAATCAGTCTGTCTTGGACGGGTCCTGAGGGACTTAGGACCCGTCCTGGACTTATGTTAAAGGATTTAAAGTCTCCCTCTCTTCCTCAGGTGACTCCTCGCTCACTCACTCAATCTCCCGTTCGTCCAGAGAGGCCTCCCCCCAGCTGCTGCTCCCCCTGCCACGTCCTACCACCCTCCCCTCCTCTCCAAGACGCCCCCCGTGTACAGCCCCATCCCTTCAGAGACCCAGCCCCGCCTCCCCCAGGTCGCCCCAGCAGGAAACAGTCGCCATCACCTCGACCGCAGCTGCTGCTCCTTCTGCTGTCACTCCAAGGAAGTCGTCGACCTCCTCCTCCTCCGCTCCATCGGCGCCGCGCTCGTACATGAGCCCCACCGCCAGCTCCATGGCCAAGATGTCGCGCTCCATCTCTGTGGGGGACGGCCTCAACATGTCAGACCCCAGTGAGGATCCCTCAGCGACGTCTTCACTGGCAGCGGAGGCAGTGACCTCCTCCTCTCAGGTCAATGAGACTCCGCCTCCTCTTGTTGCTGTAGTGCCCTCCAACACCGCTCTGGCCACACCCCCTCACGCTGCCGTTGTCCCCGTCGTCGTCGCCGCCGCCTCCTCGTCTTCGTCTGTGGGTAACCATGGTAACCAGGCAGCCCCTTCCCCCCGCAGTCTCCAGGCTCGGGTCCTCGGCAGGCCGCTCCCCGACAAGCCCTCCCTCGCGTCCTTCTCGTCATCGCCCTCCTCCTCGTCTTCCTCATCACGGCCTCCTCCAGTGTCCATCTCCCCCCTGACTCCCCCCCGACAGGAGGAGGAGCCTCAAGCCGATGCAGAGCAGAGAGACAACGCAGGTTTGGACTCTCATCGTCCTCCTCCTCCTCCTCCTCCTCCTCCTCCTCTTCATCCCTTCATCCTGTCATCTCTCCGTCGGGGCTCTGCCTCTCCCTCCATACTGAAGGGTGAGACGTTTCACTCCTCTTTTATTGTTGTTCCTCCTTTGTGTCGTCACTTGTCAACACTTCACTTGTTCCTTTGTGTTTTTCTTCTTCACGTCTTTTCCTCTTGGATTAAAACGTCAGCAGAAACTCTGATTCCTCGCTTTGGAAAATAAAAATAAACCCATTTTATTTTCCTCAAACTTCACGTCCTCACTTTGCTCCTTCTTGAATTTGAAGGTGGACTTTTTAAAGTGATTCTTACCTCCTGCTTCTCTCTGTCTGTGCAGACCAGCCAATCAGTGTGGAGACCTGCAGAGCTCTAACCAATGAGCTGCAGAGCTGCTTCAGGAGAGCAACTCACCTGTACAGGAAGGTGAGTGTCGCAGCTGACATCACCTGTGACATCATCAGCAGTGTGTTCTCAGGTCACTCACCTGTCACTCTCTCCTCCAGGTGAGCGGCTCCTCCCCTGATGACTCTGCCCCCGACCAGCGTCAGATGGCCGTTGTCCTATCAGAGGCCTTCCAGGCCATGAGGGCGGAGCTCGACTGTTTGCCGCTCAGCATGCCGAGCATTGTGGGAGTGGAGGGGGGGTTGGGAGGAGTCGGGGAGGTGAAGACGGCGGCTCTCCTGGAGGAGTACTCTCTGCTCCTGCTGCAGGCCGTTCACAGGAGGATCAACACACACGACTCTGAAGACTGAAGACACACTCCACACCTCCTCCTCCTCCTCCTCCTCCTCCTGCTCCTCCTCCTCCTCCATGCTTTACTCCTCCCTGTGCATGTGATCTAAAACCATCTTCTCCTCTTCTTCTGCTTTTCTTCCTCTATTCTTCCCTCTTGTCTACTCTCCCTCCATTCTACTTTTCTTTACCTCCTCATCTGTCTCCTGTTTTTTCTCTTTACTATTTTATATCCTTCTTCAATCTCATCTTTATCCTCCTGTCTTCATCTTCCTCCTCCTCTTTCTTGTCCTCTGTGTCCAAATCCTCCATCTCTTGTCGTCTTTCTCCCTCAGCTTCTTCTTCCTCCTCATCTATTTTACTTGTCTTCTTCACCTCCTCTTCCTCCTCCTCCTCGTCTTCATAGATGAAGGATCTGAAGCCATTTTGATTTTGATTCTGGACTTTTATTCCTTTTTTATCGTTATGCAAGAATCTCTCCGGTCTTAACGAGTTTGTAGAAACTGAAGCGACAAACTTTTTTCCAGTTTGTTTTTTAAAGATGTTTTTCTGCTGATTTGTTTTTGTTTACATTCCCTGAAGTTTGTTTGGAGGGAATGACGAAGAGCCACCGGATCGTTTGGACGATTGATCTTTGATTGTCGTAGAAACGTTGATGTTAGACTGTAGAAACTTTTTGAAGGAGCAAACAGCAATATGAGACATTTTGTCAAGTTTGTTTTGAACAAACTTTATTATTCTTTGATTTGATGTAAATTTTCTTTGAGGTCACTCGGATGTGAAGCAGACTTCCTGCAGCAGAGCGTCACGATGCGTTCAGGCGACGTCTAGTTTGCGATGGACTCTTCGTATTTATTTACTGTTACAGTTTAACTACTGACTGACTTTCTGAATTTACACTGACGCCATGTTTTTCTACAATCATGGACCTGAAGTCGAAAGGAGGACATTTGTTTTTAGAGACTCAGTTTTCAGGATCGTTGGGGTTCAATTTGGGGTCCGATTGTTTCTAACAGTTTGTTGTAACACTGACTTTCTCACAAACCAACAGGTCAAAGTTTAGTTTGAAATGTTTTCATGTCTTTTCTCAATTTAATAAAAGTTTGAGACTTATTCTGAGTTTTTACTAGAACTGTTTCTCAGAAGCTGATTGGTCGGCTGTTTGATGAGTTTTCTTTCACTATTTTGGGAAATAAATCAGAAACACTGTGAAGCTGGTGAGCATTTGGTCGGCTGTCAGCCTGTTTCCTGACTGGTCAGCTGATCTGATGGGACGCTGTGCAAACAAATGAACTGTCAAGTTAATGTTGGTGAAAATGAGACGAAGTCCACAATTGTTCAGGTCACGAATGAACGATGGAAACACGTCAGACTGACTGAAGCTGCGTCCTGTCACAGACTAAATCCAGATGTTTAGAATATTTCCAGGTGTTTTATTGCATCTGTAGAACAGAAAACACAATCTTCTGAAACGTTTAAAGCTCTGTTTGTTGCAGCAAATCTCAATTAAAACCCAAGAAAAAGATCGAAATGGACCTCGGTATGAAAAGATCTGTACTTTGATGCTGAAAGAGTTCTGACCGACACGTTGTCCTCGAACTGTTTCCTGTTCCACACGTCCAGTAGAAGTTATTCATGAGTTATTAACGGTCATTAATGTTCATTAACTGCAGAGGCGTAAACATGACATTCATCCTGCTTGTAACCACAGGAAGTCGCTCATCCTTCCAAAACAAAAGTCCACTCTTTCAGTTCCAGTCTGATGACTGAAAGGATAGTGTATTGCTGAGAGGATGTCTCACTCGTACCCTGATCCCGGGACTTCCTGTCAGAGGGGGAACAGCAGGAAACCGGAGAAAACGCTGAAGTTTCGGGAGTCGTCGTAGAGCCGGTAGCTGGCCGGCAGACTGAGGCGAACTCTGTCGCCCTCCTCCAGCTGCAGAGCCACCCCGTTGGATGTGGAGGCATAGCCGCCATGGTCGTTTAGGTTGAGGTTGAAAGTGATTGGCTGGTTGTTCCTGTACAGGTAAAGACCCATGTAGCCTTTCAGGTAATCTGCAGCCGTGAAGCTGAAGAAGTAAAGTCCTCTGACAGGAGCCGTGAAGACACCTGAAGACAAACACAGAGCAGGTGAAGGTTAGCACACAGTTAACGAGGTTCTATTGTTCATTACCTGAAAACACGAGGAGATTTAAAAAAAAAGGTCACAAACACGATGAGATCAACAGGACGGCGATGAGGAGGTTCAAACAGACAAAAGAGACAAAACACAAACGAAGAAAAGAAAGAAAACTTTTCCACAAATTCACATTGTGCCGACGAGGACAGAAAGAGAGAAGAAGAAGCAGAAACACTTAAACGTCTCGTTACCCAAACTGACCTTCATCAAGACCACGAAAACACCTCGAACACAAGGAGCATACAAGCTTCAGACATCTTAATTTTCTGTATTCACTTCTGCTTTTCTTTTCTTCTTCATGAAACAAACGAGTTTCTGGCTGAAAAACGTGATGATGATGATTTTTTTAACTGATGTTTGCAACAAAAGCACTGTGATGTGTCTACCTGCTGTCTGGTTGTAGCCTCGGCCAATGTTGGTGATGGTTTTGGAGAAGATTAGAGTCGTTTCCTCATCAAATGGTCCAACTGATCCTGAATCTGTCAGTCCAGCGGAGAAAGCCACCTTCAGCTCATCTGGAAGGAAAAGGTTCACTTTCTCAAGAACTCAACTTTTTAAGACATAGAAACAGAATTTATAACGACATCGTCATTTATTGTAAAAATAGGTTTTTATATCCTGAACTGTAAATATTCCGCTTCAACTTCTGATCACGTTTAAAGAATAAAACCTTTGAATACTATTTCCTTCACTTTAAAAATTTTCTCTGTTCTCATCAGATAACTGAAGAGTCAGACAGGATGTGAGAGAGATGAAACCTTTNGCATTCAGATCCTTTACAACAGTAAAAGTACTGATGACACAAATTGTCCCAAGTGTTCTGTGTAAAAATCTGAATCTGTAAAGTAACTAAAGCTGCAGAAAGTAGAAAGCAGCATGAAAAGAAATGAGTCAAGTAAAGTACAAGTACCTCAAATGTACTGCATATTTAAGTGCAGTAAAAAGCAGCTTCTCTGAAGGTCAGTGGGATTATTTTTACTGTTATTTCAGCTTGAATCACGTGTGTGCTGACTGACAGACGGACAGTTGATGTACCTGTGGTCATTCTGTCCTGCAGACGATCAGTTGTGTTCACGTTCCTCTGCAGTTTGGTCAGTTTGGAGGTTTGATCTGAAACATCAGCAGGAACAAAAACAAACTGCAGTCTGAGTGTTTGTGGGAGTTCGTCTGTGGACCTTCAGTCACCTGTTCTGTCAACCTGAACTGAAACCAGCTGAGGAAACACAGGAAGTGACATCACATCCTGTTGCTCTCACCGAGTCTTCCCCACCAAATTTTAACTTTTGTATTTTCTACTAGAGGGGGGAGAAAAGGAGGTGGAACTGCATCAATCGTAAATAACGCACTGACTTCTACTGCAGTGTCTTTTAACAGTTTCACATCATTTGAGCACCATGCCTTTGTTTTTAGCAGCCCTCCAATTCTGTGCCTAACTCTACATAGACCACCCCATCACCATCACTCTAGCTCTTTTATCAGTGAATTTACAGATCTTTTATCAATCAGTCACACCTCTTACAACAGGATTTTAATAACTGGTAATTTTAATCTAAATGTCGATGACACCTCGGACCCAACGTCCAGAGAATTCTTCAATCTTTTAAACTGTCTAGATTTTAAGCAGCACGTCACGCAGCCAACTCACAACAGAGGACACACTCTGGACCTGGTCAAAACCCATGGCCTGTCCATTGGTGTGTCCTCTGTTGTCGACCTGGCTGTGTCTGACCACTACTGTGTGTTTTTTAACATCACCAGTTTTAACCAGCAGGAGGCCCCGGTGAGAACAGTGAGGAGGTGCTACCTGACTTCTGAAGTGGCTGCAAATTTTATTGAGATTTCACAGAGGACTCCATGCTGTGATTTTATCGTTGATCACTTTAACAGCAAACTGAAGTCCACTCTGGACTCAGTAGCTCCACTTTTAACCAAAACAATCACAAGAAAACCTACACCCCCGTGGAGAAACAACGATAAAATACATAAACTGAAGAGACAATGCAGGAGTGCCGAGAGGAGATGGAGGAAGTCTAAACTATCAGTCCACCTCCAAGCTCTACGGCAACAACTCAAAACCTCCAATAAAGCAGTTAAACAGGCAAGAATTTCTCATTTTTCACAACTTATCATAGACCACAAAAACAACCCCCGGTTCCTCTTCTCCACCTTTGATATTTTAACTGGCACATATTTTAATAAAGTCTTTAACATGCCATCTGACGCTCTCTGTGAGAACTCTGCAGACCATTTCAGAACCAAAATCAAGGACATCAGATCCAGCCTTTTATCCCAACAGGTTTCATCTGTTAACACACTGGAGTTGTTGTCCTTGCCTGAGGAAACACTGCAGAGTTTTGTCCTGGTCGTTGGAGGACACTTGGAGTTTTCTCACAGGTAAACCAACAACCTGCCTTTTAGATCCAATTCCCACATCACTTCTAAAATCATTTTATGGATTCTTTGAGGAGCAGTTTTTAAACATTATGAGCTGCTCTCTTCAGACGGGCGTCTTCCCCTCCCAGCTGTGATGAAGCCCCTTCTGAAGAAGAGCACTTCAGACCTCAACATTCTTGATAACTATTGACCTGTATCCAACTTACCTTTTTAAGTAAAGTTTTAGAAAAACTGGTTTTTAACCAAATCAATGACTTTTTAAACAGAAACATCTTTGAGAAACATCAGTCTGGTTTTAGGATGAACCACAGCACTGAGACAGCACTTTTAAAGGTTTTAAACGACATCAGGTGGAATTAGATAACAAGAAACTCACAGTCTTGGTTCTACTGGATCTAAGTGCCGCTTTTGATACAGTAGACCATCACATTTTATTAAATAGACTCAGACACCTGGTTGGCCTCTCTTATCTCTCAGACCGATGTTTTTATGTAAGTATGGATACTTGTTCCTCAGGAACCCATGAAATGAAGTGTGGAGTCCCCCAAGGCTCAATTTTAGGTCCAATTCTTTTTCATCTTTACATGCTTCCTCTTGGAGACGTCATCAGGAGACACGGCATCAGTTTCCATAGCTACGCTGATGATACACAGCTGTACATTGCAGTGTCTCCTGATGACACAGAGCCAACAGATACTCTTTTTAACTGCATTTTAGATATCAAGTCATGGATGGCAGGGAATTTCCTACAGCTCAACCAGGACAAAACAGATGTTTCAGTGATAGGTCCTGAAGGCCAGACTGAGAAACTTTTACCAAAATTATAAGATCTTAAACCAACATGATCTGTAAAAAACCTGGGCGTGATTTTTGACTCTGAGCTGACTTTTATCCCTCATATCAAAAATATAACAAAAATAGGCTTGTATCATCTCAAGAACATAGCCAGAGTCCGCCCGTTTCTCTCTCAGGCCAGCACGGAGGTGCTGATGCATGCCTTTATCTCCTGTCGTTTAGATTACTGTAATGCTCTCTGGTCTTCCCAAAAAGAGTATTATTCCTCCAATTACTGTGAAACTCAGCTGCAGGTGTGCTGACGAAGACCAGAGGGCGGGCCCACATTACACCTGTTTTACAGTCGCTGCATTGGCTCCCAGTCCGCTTCAGGATCGATTTTAAGGTTCTTTTACTAGTTTTTAAATGTCTTAACGGCCTTGCGCCCTCTTACTTAGCTGACCTGTTTTTACCGTATCAACCCTCGCGGACCCTGAGGTCCTCCGGCACCGGCCTTTTATCCATACCAAAAGCCAGAACAAAAACCCACGGTGAGGCCGCATTTAGCCACTGTGCTCCTCACCTGTGGAACAGCCTGCCGGAGAGCCTCAGGTCCTCAGAGACCGTTGAGATTTTTAAGAGAAGGTTAAAGACACACCTTTCTAATCAGGCTTTTTAAGTTTTAGCATTTATCTTATGTTGATGCCTTTTAGTTTGTTGTTTTATATTTTGTATTATTTTACCATATTTTATTCACTATTTATGAACTTCGCTTCTTTTAACTGTTTCATTTATTTTCTAACTCCAGTGTTTCCTCAGGGGGGTCGTCCACACTGAGAGCTGTGTCTGGTCTGCTGCCGGGGGTGCTGTCCTCGGGTCCCTTCGGCCCGGCTGATAGGGGGGCTCCCTACCTTGGTGTGGGGGTCCGCCGGTCTGTCTGGGTTGGGGGGGCCCGGGTGGCCGGCGCCCCCTGTGCTCACAGTGCATGATGACTCCTCTCGGTGTGGACGGCCCCAAAGGTGGCATTATCCTCAATCCTCAGTGTCCTGCCATGTCTCGTTACTCTGTGTGTGTGTGTGTGTGTGTGTGTGTGTGTGTGTGTGTGTGTGTGTGTGTGTGTGTAGCTTGTAGTTCGGGGTATGTGTGAATACATACAAAAGGTGGGAGGGTTGGGTTTTTAATATTGTTCTGTTTTTATTTGAATTGTTTTTAACCCTTGTAAAGCACTTTGTGTTGCATTTCATTGTGTATGAAAGGTGCTATATAAATAAAGTTTGATTGATTGATTGATTGATTCTGTCCATGTCCAGGAAGTGGCTCAAAGCTCACCTTTACACAGGCTTAAAGTTCCACTTCCTGTCCTGTGGTGTGTTTTTGGCTCCTGAGGACCATCTCCTCTTGCTGTGTGAAGAGTCTGAGTATCTTCAAAGAACTCTGTATGAGCTGTTTCTGTATTTTAAAGACATTCACAGCCTGAAACCTGGTCTGGACCTGGTACAGATCTAAGCTTGGACCAATCACCATCCTCGGACTCCTGCTCTCTGGATGGAAACGTGGTTTTACAGTGAAATGTTTGGACTGAATTCTTTCCCGTGGAGTACCTGGAGTCACTGAGGTGTGTTTGATTTGCTCACCTGTGGTTTGTGCCTGCAGCTCGTCCAGTCGACGCTCACCTGCGCTCAGTCTGTCTGTCAGAGCTGAAACCACGTGAGACAAACGAGAACTCAAAGAAACTTTAAAACTGAGCATGAGCTGAAAACATCAAACACAGATTTCAATGTGAAAAAGAAGATTTTTAAAAGACTTCTCTGGACGTTTCTCAGCCAGGTGTGTCTCACCCGTGTCTTCTGTCCTCAGCTCGTCCACTCGTCTCTCCACAGACCTCAGTCGACCTGTTCCATCGGAAAATGTTAGAAAACAGAAAAACACGTCGCTCTTGCATTTTAAAACGGCTTTACTGACATCATCATGTCATGTGACCGACCTGCAGAAGTTCTCTCCAGCTCCTCCAGGTGACGCTGGCTGAGGTTCAGTCTGCTGCTGAGCTCTAAGATCTGATCTGAAATCAGTGAAAGCATCATGACAACAAACTGGGTGAGTGAGTGAGTGAGTGAGTGAGTGAGTGAGTGAATGAGTGAGTGAGTGAGTGAGTGAGTGAGTGAGTGAATGAATGAATGAATGAATGAATGAACGAGTGATTCACCGTGGATGAACCACTGCTCGTGTGTCTCAGCTGATGCGTTCAGTTGTTCCTGCAGTGAGTTCAGTCGACTCTGCAGAGCTGAAACAACATTTCTCAAACGTCACTTTATTTGAAATCAGTGGAAAACAAACAGCTCAGAGAATGATTATTGATGACTGATTATTGATTACTGGTCGATTGCTTCAGGCACCTTGTGTGTTTGAGTCCAGCTCCTCCAGACGGACGCTGAGTCGACTCTCCAGCTCAGACGCTTCAGATGGAGATGAGCTGTTGAAGGACGGGAATGCTGGGAAATAAAAGGTTCAAATATGTTAAACATTCAAACCTTTAAACTTTATTCAGTGCTTTTGTGACTGCTGTCATTTAATCAGCGCGTGAAGGTATTTGACATTTTTCTAATTCATGTGTTTCAGCTGCAGAACTTTCCTCTAAAGTGTTGAATTCTCCACTGTTCTCTGCTGCCACCAGCAGACCAGAAACCCTTTGACTCTATATTTAATACATTAGTCAACACCTGGGTCTGCATACAGCTGCATTACAGTCAGTTATTGATCAGTTATCACATGTTCATATAGTGATTATACACGATCAATAAATGAAAGCTTAGAGAGGAACAGAGAAACAAATCTGACCTGAGGTCTGCTTCATCAGCTCCTCCATCAGACTCTCGGTGTTGCACAGTCTGACAGCCAGGACTGAAACCACATGGACACAAGCGTTGGTTTTACTGTTTCACTGACTGTGTTTACTGAAGTCTGTCATCAGTGTGAACTCTGTCAGCTGTGTCTAACATGAATCCATCAGTGCTGAGCTGAACTGAAGCGTCTCTGTTGTTAAATGGGAATGTTTCCTGTCGTCCATCATCCAGTGCTGGACTACCTTTTAGCCTTTAGCATTAGCCTGTAATTACCACTTATGGCCACAGGGGCTGCTGTTGATAAAAGGAAAGCGCATCTTTCAATGTTAGTCACCAAACAAAAGAACAGTCAAATGTGATGATGATGATGAGATGACCTGCGCTCTTCCTCCTCAGCTGCTCTACCGTGCTCTCGCTCGCCCTCAGTCTCGTCTGCAGGAATGGCAGCTCTGCCGCCAGCGCTGTGGAGACACCGGCACAGGGTTACCATGGCAACCACAGAAACACCACCGCCCATACTGGTGTAACGTGTGACCATCACTCAGATATTTGGTTTAGAACTGTGATGTAAACATCAGACCTTTAACTGTCCAACACCCCTCGAACTCACGAGCGGCACACACTAAAGGATCCAGCATGGTCTCTGCAAGACGCTCCTTCAGCTCTCCGTACTCCTCCATCTTCTCGTACTCCCTCTTTCTGATGTTCTGATGGCCACATCTATCACCACTCCCTCCTCTGCTGAACCACCACAGTCTCTGTCTGGTCAGTCCGAGCTGCTGGTCAGTCCCACATGATCTTAGCTCTGCTGCTCTCGACCATCTTCAGTGGCAATTTTCTGATGCTAAACTCGGACAAAACTGAAGTTATAGTAGTAGGCCCTAAACATTTTAGAAACTCACTTTCTGATGACATAGCAGCTATGGATGGCATTGCGCTGGCCTCCAGCACCACTGTAAAGAATCTGGGAGTTGTCTTTGATCAGGACATGTCCTCTCACTCCCATGTAAAACAAATTTCAAGGACTGCCTTCTTTCACCTGCGTAATATTGCAAAAATCAGGCATATTTTGTCTCAAAATGATGCAGAAAAACTAGTCCATGCATTCGTAACTTCCAGGCTGGATTATTGCACTTTCTTACTATCAGGCTGCCCAAATTCGTTGCTGAATGTTCTCCAGTTGCTCCAGAACGCTGCAGCACGTCTTCTGACAAAAACGAGGAAGAGAGATCATATTTCTCCAATATTAGCAACTCTGCACTGGCTCCCTGTAAAGTTTAGAATAGAATTTAAAATTCTCCTCCTTACTTACAAAGCCATAAATGGCCAGGCACCTTCTTATCTTAAAGAGCTCATAGTACCTTATTACCCCACTCGAACACTGCGTTCCCAGAATGCAGGCTTACTTATGGTTCCTAAAGTCTCCAAAAGCAGAACAGGAGCCAGAGCATTTAGCTATCAAGCTCCTCTCCTGTGGAACCATCTTCCAGTCTTTGTCCGGGAGGCAGACACTGTTTCTACATTTAAGAGTAGGCTTAAAACTTTCCTTTTTGATAAAGTCTATAGTTAGGCCTGGCTCAGGCTTGTCCTGGACCAGCCCCTAGTTATGCTGCTATAGCATTAGACTGTCGGGGGACCTCCAAAGACACACCGAGCTCCTCTGTCCCTCTCTCCCTCTCCATCTGCATGTTTCATGTCCTACCACGGCCTGTTACTAACTGAGCTCCTTCCCCGGAGTCTCTGTGCTTTGTCCTCTCGCAGGTTCCCATGGACAGTGTCTGAATCTGGACTGTGGATTACAGCTACGTCTCCTGCCATGGCCCTGCCTGACCTCCACTGCACCTGCTACTACTGTTAGTCATACTTCCATTATTATTACATCCATAATGCAGTATCTAACCCAACCGGTCGAGGCAGGTGGCCGCCCACCCTGATCCTGGTTCTGCCTGTTAAAAGGAAGTTTTTCCTCGCCACTGTCGCCAAGTGCTCGCTCATGAGGGAATTGTTGGTCTCTGTAGATCAAAGAGCTCGGCCTGTAGCAGCTCTGTATGGAAAGTGTCCTGAGACAACTTCTGTTGTGATTTGGTGCTATACAAATAAAATTGATAAAAAATTGAAATTGAATTGGTGTGTCCCAGCTATGCCAGCAGCTTCCTCCCTGTCTCAGGAGCATCTTCTGCACCTTGGATCCTGTCTGCTGTGGTAGACCCCTGCCTCTGTGGATCTGGCCCTTAGGGCGTGTGCTTGTGCTGCCCTAATCAGAGCCTCCATGCTGGCCTTCAGGCTGGCCTTTTCTAGCCACTGGTAGGACATCTGGTTCTGGGAGTTTCCACAGCCTTGCAGGTGTCTTTGCAGCTGTCCTGGCAGCTGCTTCTCTGTGTGACCTTATATAACCTTACTGTCCGAACAAAGCCTTAAGCATATATTCCTTTATAATCCATAATTGTGTGTTTTATTATGATTACTGATGAATTGGATGTTCTTATACTCACTCTATGATTCAATATATGACTCCATACAAGTTCAAAGTACACCTAATGACAATGTTATGTCTTTATACTCTATAATATGCATTTATGGCAATAAACTGTACTTTGTTAATATTTTTAAAAAAAGAAGAGCAATGACAGCCAAAAGTTAATGGTGTAATTTGGGAAGAATAGAAAGAAAGTAAAAAGAGTGCGTCCTTGGGATGCACCTTTAATGCGTCAATACAGACCTGGGAAAGATAGGGAAGTTCAGGGCAGAACGGCTGCCAAAAGATGACGTAATGGTGTAAAATTAGAGTAACCTTACAAAAAAGAGAAGATGCCCCCAGGGGCGTGGTAAACCCTGAGCTGAACTGTATAAAAGACAGAGCACAGACCATTGTAAGTTGGAGTTCATCAGGATTGCATGTTGTGCGTTTCTGAGAGCGTTCCCCTTTGTTGCTGGCAATAAAGTACTTTGCTCCTCGGACTTCTGACTCCTGCAGATCTTTACTGCACATTTTTTAAGAAGATATTTCTGAAACAATTGGACAGCTGAATTTGAGTGTTTTTGGCCTGTTGTGGTTTGTACATTTGGCTTTCACATTCTACAACATCGCCCATCTTTTCGTTGTTCATAGAGTCTCAGGGTGCTGGAATTTGGGTGGAACCCTTCGTGCGTTGTGAGGTGTTTTCATGTCTTGACATGCGAGGCATCTATCTCCTCCTGTGGCTAGCTTACTATTCAGCTGGGTATCTGATGGCTGGTAGAGGGTACACGTTGATGGCTTTGGCCTGTCTCACCCTCTGGAGGTGTTTGTCTGTGGCTGACCGCCTTGCATCCTCATCATGGCTCCCATTGGCCTGTAGAATACCCCGGTACCTGTGGCTGTCCTGGATGTCTGCTGTCCTGCCTTGTTTTCTACAGCTGCATTGACTTCTCGATGAAGTGTACTGTTGGCCCTGTGTCGTACCAAACACTCCAGAATCTATAAAGTCGTACACCTCGTGTAGTCAACCAGGCAGCGCTCAGGTTGGTCTGCCTAGTCTTGGGCAGTCTTGAGTTTTAAGGGACTGCTTTATCAACCAGTGGCTTCTGCTTTGATCCTCTGATGTTGTTTCAAAGGCCTTCCTGCTCATGTCTCTCGTGTGTCGTTACAGGTGGGTAGTTTGAAGGTGGACTCTTGAG
This sequence comes from Chaetodon trifasciatus, assembly GCA_037975065.1. Classification (NCBI taxonomy): domain Eukaryota; kingdom Metazoa; phylum Chordata; class Actinopteri; order Chaetodontiformes; family Chaetodontidae; genus Chaetodon; species Chaetodon trifasciatus. The sequence goes on along the minus strand of JBBMOE010000104.1, from coordinate 460,142 downwards.
TTGATCCTTCATGATCAGGATCCTGCTTTGTGTTAGCCACTCTGGGTGGGTGCCTGTTGTCAGCAGCTCGATCATTTGTGCTGCCATTTGTGCGCTGGTATGGCTCTAGTTTTATTTCTCTTCCTCATGTTCTGAGGTATACATATATACTCACATATATGTATATATATATACAGTACACAAAATCATGTTTTGGAAAATAATCATGGGATCAATTCACAGTTTTTATTTGCATTTACCTTCTACAACTGTTCACCCATTGATCTTCTTTTAGAAGAAACTATCAGAACTCAAACCTAATCTGTTTTTCCAAACAATCAAATCTGTGAGTTGATGGTAAAGAACTCACATTCACTGATGGGGTTTAAAGCTTTAGCTGATTTGTCAGTTTTGAGAGTAGCTGAAGTGAAAATCATCTGATGTTTTGGTTTCAGGTTTAAGGCCTGTAAGCAGTTAAAGTGCTGAACTTTCAGCTGAGGAAGACGTGAAAACAGTCACTTCCAGTTAAAGACACAAAAGCAGCTGAACTGTCCGTTGTTAACGCTGTAAATACTTCAAGTGTGAGTTAACGTACAGGAGTCAGGTGGCTCACCTGTGTTCTTCTTCTTCAGGTCCTCCACCGAGCTCTCACTGGTGTTCAGTCTGGCCTGAAGCGTCAACACTTCAGCCAAAAACGTGACTGTTTGAGCTGGAAGACCGAAACACAACTGACTGAAAGACGAGCAGAGACGGACTGACAGGAAGACGGAAACATCTCAACAAGTGTCTGATGACTTTGATCAAATGTGGCTCAGATTCATGTTCCCATCAGGATGAGCTGTAATAACTTTATTGATCTTTTGACCTTTCATCCAGTGCCATCATCAGGTCAACATTTGATGTGTCCTTTGATTTATGACGAACTACCTTTAGAACTGATGACATTCCCATCAGCCTCAGCTGAACTTTGTGTTTACTCTTAATTAGCGAATGTTAGCATGCTAGAACACTCAACTAACATGGTGAACATGGTCAACATTATTTTTGCTAAGCAGCAGCATGTTAGCATTGTCACTGTAAGCATGTTTACATGCTAATGTTAGCCTTTAGCTCGAAGCACCACTGTGTCTTTGATAGTATAGAAGTCGATGAGATAAAGATCTGATGATGACCTTTGGTGCCTGACCGCTGTGGTTACCAGGGCAACAGACACAACAAAACAGAAAACAGGTTTTAGAAAACAGTCATTTCTCTAACCCAAGTCCGCCAAGTTCGGACTTAAAAACTTGGCAGTTTGGACTTAACAAGTCCGACCTGGGAGTACAGTTTCTCCAGGATGGGAGGACGCAGGACGGTCATTCTGCAATTGGGACGGCAGCGTACTTGATGACGTCACCATCTCAGCTCGTCCGTTAGCAGGACGACACATCTCCGAAAACTTTGGAGCAAATTTTAAACTTCGTGCTATCGAGATGAATCGACCACAGATTTTAAGTTTTAACATCCACTTTCTCACATAAAATACTCTTAAAAACACATTCCGTACTACTAAAACAGTAGTATTTTGAAACTTGTAATTTACAGTTGTGAGTCCTCTCCTCCGACATCGTTGCTACAAAATGCATTCTGGGATACGTGGCTGCCCCAAGTCCACACAAGCCACCGCCCGATGCATCCTCGATAAAATGGGAGGGGCAGGAACACATCCGGGTATTTGACTGTATTTGGCGAGATGCAGACTTTTGTTTTGGAACAGGACTTGGACTGAGACTGATGACGCTTCTCAAGTACACAAGAACACAAGTACAAAGAACGCACACTGAGAAAGGCCTAGTGTTTGTTGAGTTTTGCACACTCAGGGCCACCGTACTCCACCCTCTGGCTCTCTTAACTTACTCTTAAAAAATAAAGTCAACTGTTTTTGCTTCCTGTGTTAAAGATTGAACCCATCCCCCTCCATCACCTACCTTTGCTCTGCTCCTCCAGCTTCTCCACCTTCCTCCTCAGATCAGAGTTCAGCTCCATCGCCAGCTTCCTGTCAGCCTCCGTCCTCGCCTCATTGCTCCTCAGCTCCTCCTTCTGCTGGACCACCATCTCCTGTAGTCCGTCCAGGCCGCGTCTCTGCCGCTCAGCCTCCACCTCCCCGTCCCTCAGCTGGCTCTCCATGCTCCGCAGGGCCTGACGCTGCTCCACCTCCGTTGCTTTCAGGCTCAGGACCAGCTCTTTCAAACCCCACAGCTCGTCCCAGAGGACCGGGAGCTCCAGAGGGACGTCGGGCCCCGTCCTGACATCCTCCAAACCCGTCCTGACGTCGTCCTCCTGGTGGACAGAAGCCTCCAACTGTCCCTGACTGACAGCTGGACACAAACACAAGAGAAGGAACAGAAACAGAAACGGAGTAGACTTCATCCTGAAAGCAAAACCTGTCGCTGAACAAGAGACCAACAGCTTATAAACACACACACACACACACACACACACACACACACACACACACACACACACTAATCTTGGGATGAATGAATCTACTCACAGAAACTTATTTGTTCCCTTCAGGACTGAAAACTAATAAAATACAATCAGACAAACCGTCAGGATTAAACTACATTCAGAAATTAATTTTCCAGAACCGACATGAACGTTTATTCTCGGCTTTGGAAACTATAAAAATAATAAAAAATAATCTGAATTCAGCTCCTCTTTTGTTCTTGTTCCTGGTCTTTCTGGATCATAAGATGTGGCCACAAGTAAGTGGACGGTATCAAGTTGAGGTCAATTAGTCAAATTTTAATGGTTTGTTTTCCTTCCTCTTAATCATCAGTCTGGTTTTGATGGTTTCAGTCAAGTTTCAGTGACTGGTTCCAGTTGTGGTTGGAGAAGCTGAAGCCGTTCAGCTGGTCGGTTCAGTGATTTGGGTGTGAGACATCTAAACAAACACTGGTCAAACTGATTTCAGCTTTTGCGCCAACAGGAACAAACTGGAAATCTGAACATTTGTAGTTCAGAACAAACATCAGCTGAGGAGCATGAAAAGGATCCAAAGCTCCAGAAAAGCCACTAAAAGGAGCCTGTGGAGGAAGTTTGCTCCAGCTGCTGGTTAGATTTACGTGAAGTGAGCAGAAGATGCTCCTGCTCCACAGAGGATGGACCTTCACGAACCTTCATGGACCTTCAGCTTTTACTCTGACCTTTGAGAAGACGACGATCAGATTGTCCTGATTCATGCTCCCCAGAGGACGAACCTACGACTGTGAGATAAATAAGTCATCAGATGTTACTGACGATGAAGAGAAATTCCACTAAAGAAACACCAAAACGCTCATTATTGACCTCGATTACAGCAGCTCAGCTCAGCTCAGCGTGACAAACAGCTGATACGGATCAATATGTTTATTGAACAGTTCAGATCTGTTTTACAGAGTAAAAATCAGGCTTTCAGCGCTCTCTGGTGGACAAACTGATCTCAGACTTTCTATTTGCATTTTATTTCATTATTTCTTCATGTTTGACTGCACAGCTATTTCTATTGTCTTAGTCTTTATTTGAATTTTGTTTTGGTCCTTTAAAACTGTCTCTGTGTCTTCTCTGGTCTCTGTCTTCTTCTCTGGTCTCTGTGTCTTCTCTGGTCTCTGTGTCTTCTTCGTCTCTGTGTCTTCTCTGGTCTCTGTGTCTTCTTCTCGTCTCGGTGTCTTCTCTGTCTCTGTGTGTTCTCTGGTCTCTGTCTTCTTCTTTGGTCTCTGTGTCTTTCTGTCTCTGTGTCTTCTCTGGTCTCTGTGTCTTTCTGTCTCTGTCTTCTCTGGTCTCTGTGTCTTTCTGTCTCTGTGTCTTCTCTGGTCTCTGTGTCTCCTGCTCTCTGAAGCTGCTGAACTCGTGACCTCGTCTTGGCTCGGGCTGACGGTTCTTCAGGGATCAGTTTCTCTGCAGCGCTGCATACCAAACATAGCTAACATGCTAATCTGCAGCTCAGAGGATCTGCACACTAAACTGTCACGTGCACACTCACGTGCACGGCTGCCGTGTGTGTGTGGGAAACAACCGGAGACCAGATCTGATGTGTAATAACTGGATCTGGTTCACAAACTGAGTCTGGATGAACTCTCTCGATCGGCCTCTTTAAAGTTATTAAAGCACGAGGAAACAAACCAAACGCTGCAGGACGAGTCCAGACGTCAAGTCACGTGTGTGTGTGTGTGTGTGTGTGTGTGTGTGTGTGTGTGTGTGTGTGTGTGTGTGTGTGTGTGTCACAGGTGGATGAGAAAAGGTGGTGCTGAGCCTCACAGCAGTCCGTCCATGTCAAGGTTTGGGTTCATTTGTACTGATGGACACTGCTGGTGGCCAATCAGAGAGCTCGAAAAACCCCATGCACAGACACAAGAGGAGGTCAGCAGTATGAGCGTCACACAGGTAGTCAGCCAACCCAGAGAGAGAGTTCATCACCTGAGCCCCACCCTCACCTGCTGGAGCAGAGTCTCCTCCACCAGGTGTGTTTAGAAGAAAACATGTTGAAGCGTCACAGTCAGAAAACAGATTTTATTTGAATTGAAACTTTCTGATGCCACAGAACATTTCTCACATCCCGTAAACTCATTTGTGGTCTAACAGGAAGAAGCGTCACGTCATCGCCGGCTGCGTCAGCGTTTCTGCTCCACCTCCACAAACTCCTTCAGGGTCTGAAGTCCGGCTCACCTGTGTACATCTAAACCTGCCGCGTGTCGTATTCTCTTGCCGCTTTCAGGTTCGTAAACAAGGTTCGTTATCACCGTGGCAACCAAGTTTGTCTGTTAGTTGGTGTCTGAAGCACAGAGCGGGAAAAACAAAGAAGGTCAACATGAAAAGCAGAAAGTTTCCCCGAGCAGACAGACAGCGGTGGAAGACGTCGTTGTCCCTTTGTCCTCGCCCGCTGAGCTTTCAGACGCAGTGAGGTTTCTAACAGACTCGAATGTGGAGTTACGATCAGAAACGTTCTGATCAATAAGTATTGATCATCTGCTGACACGCAGTCTGATCTGATACTGATAAACGTCTTTGAACCTTGACGAATGTGTCTGTTCACACGTCGTTCGATCCTGAGTGAAACCTCTGAACGTGAACTTACTGATCTGAAGTGACGTGAGCAGAGATCATCTGGAGAGGAGAGGTCTCACTCTGTTCAGCTACACAAACTCTGGGTGTTACAGAGTGGAG
>JBBMOE010000104.1:425991-451013 GCA_037975065.1 Chaetodon trifasciatus | reverse complement strand
AGAAGAGGAGAAGAGGAAGTGTTAAACCGATCAAACTTGGTCTTCTGCCGTCTGATTCAAACACTCGGTGTGTTAAATGCTGCTCAGATGATGAAGATGATTTTCAGCTTCATCATCTGAGCTTAAACTCAGGAAACATTTTAACACGATGAGGCCTGAACCTTTGAAGACATCGTCCAATGAAAATCAAGTTTATCGATCGATGCTTATCAATCAGACTGTTCAATAACGGCTCCTGTGTCACTGAACGTCTCCTGAACGTGTGAAGACCAGCTCAGAGGAAACCTGAACCTGGTCCGGCCCGTGTTTCTGGTATGATCTACCTGTGACGGGATGTCACAGAATCGAGGACTGGGCACCGTCTCCCAGTCCGTCCCCAGGTCCGTCTCCTCGTCCGTCACCGCCTCGTCTCCGCTCTCCTCCGCCGGCCCCGCCGCCTCCGGCTCCACAAACTCCATCGACTCCTCCAGGTCGGCGCTGACCTCGAAGGGACCCGTCCTGAACCGGACCCGGACCAGAACCGGACCGGCCGCGGGCCAACAGAGAGCAGTGAGAAAAAACCAACAGCTGCAGTTAAACGTCTGAATCTGAACAGTTTGGAAGAATCGAACGTCACAGAGGTCTGCAGAGCAGCTCTCTGATTGGTCCATTTCCAGACTGACAGGATGAGCTCACCTGCCCAGGTTGTCGTTGTCGGGGGAAACCAAAAACATGATGTTCCTCAGAGTGTGATGAGGATGGAGCTTCTCACTGTCTACATGCTACACACACACACACACACACACACACATACACACACACACACACACACACACACACACACACACACATTTTATTTGTCATGTATTTGTTTCTGTCTCGTTGTTCTCAGTTTAACTCCTGCTCAGGTGTGTTTATGGACCCGTCGTCTCATGGTGCATTCGTGTGCTGTCGGTGGAGAGGGCGTGTGGGCGTGTCTCACCTGTGAGAAGCACAGGTGCAGGATGTTGGTGTTGAGTTTGCTCAGCGCTCTGGTGAATCGATACCGACTCAGATTCTCTCCACAGAACTCACTGAGGAACAAAAGGCTCACGGTTAAACTCGACGCTTTATAGAAGCAGGCGCCCGTTTTCCCGACGCCGCTCTGCAAGTGAAGGCAGCGGCAGGTGTTTCCTGTCTCACCTGTTGCAGAGCTTCTTGGGCAGGTTGACATCCAGGATGTGGGACAGGATGGTGACGAGCTGTGTGGCGTAACACAGAGCAGCGCTGATGGTGTGAGCCGGGTTGATGTGGTCCAACTCTGCAGGAGGTCAGAGGTCAGAGGTCAGAGGTCACATTTCTCACTGTTGTACTGCACAGAGTACACAGAGTACACAGAGTACTTTCACTTTCAACACCAAGTACATTTTCAATGGAGGACTTCTAACAGAGTATTTCATACTGTGTATTAGTACTTTACTGTAGTGCACGGTTTGAATACTTCCTCCAACCGACACTAGTTTCTGTCTCCTCAAAGCCCCGCCCCCTCCCTCCTCACCTGGGCCCTGATTGGTGCTCTTCTCCTCCACCCAGCTGTAGTAGGCGGAGCAGTCTCCGTTGCTGGGCAGGGCGACGGGGGGTCCCGTGATGCTGATGCTGGTCTCTCCGTTCTGGTCGTCCCAGATCCAGCGTCCGGACAGGTAGGTGGTCCTCCGAGCCTCGGCCAGCTCGCTCACCGTGCTCGAGGTCAAGGCGGGGTCGCACTCCGCCACCACGTCTGCGGGGTCTCTGAGTGATAAACGCAGGGGCAGAGGACGCGATGAAGGGGGCGATGTTTTAAGATCCTCTGGTTTGTCTCTAATGACTTCAGTTATGAAGTAAAACGAAATTAAAATTAATTAAACAACGAGAAAAAAACATCAGCAGAACATAAAGACAACAAACACCCTGAAGACGTTTTCTGACTATGAGCAGCTGAGACAGAAACACTGTCCTTCCTCCAGACGTCTCTTATAGAAGTCTGTCAACACTTCCTGGATTCACCTGCACTGTTCACACCTGAACACTTCACACTGCAGGTCAATCTGTGTAAATAACACGGCTCACAACTGAACTGGACTCAACTGACCTGAACTGGACTCAACTGACCTGCTACCATGTGATTACGATTCATTTAAAGATCAGTCTGTCTGTCCATCAGTCGGTCAGTCCGTCCATCCGTCCGTCCATCAGTGTAAATCATGTCTCTGGACTGCTGTCAGTCACTTTAAAGAGTCTCTATTGGACTCTGTGTGGATTTTGATCCGGATCACAATCTTAAGGTTCAGCGGTTGAAAATGAAGCCGGAGCCGTGCATGCTGGGAGGTCCCCGCACGCTGAGCGGTGCTCGGCCAATGGAAGCACAGAGCTCACCTGCTGCCCTGCTTCTCCTCCTGCGTGGGGAAGATGTGCGTGGTCAGCTCCAGGATGTGGTCTCGCCTCAGAGCCGCCAGCTGGCTCAGGCGGCTCTGCAGCTCCCGGCTGCGGCGCTCCAGCAGATCCCCCAGACGCCGGTTGTGACGCTCGATTTTATCCCGTTTCTCCTGGTGACGCCCGGCCCGACGCTGCAGCCGCTGACTCTCCTCCTGAGAGCGCAGGAGGAGCTCCTTATCTACAGGAGGAGGAGGAGCAGGAGGAGGAGGAGGAGGACACAGAAGAGACAGAGCAGGAAGGATGAACAGGAAGAAATAGGAGAATGAGAAACAGAATGCAAACTCACAAACATCAGCGTGAGACAGAGACAGAGACAGAGAGACAGACAGGCAGACTCACCGCTCTTCACCTCCTCGTTGCCCCTGGCGACTGCCTCCTTCAGCTGCTCGATCTTCATCTTACACGACATTATTTTCCATTTCTGAGGAAACAGCAGCTCATTTCTTCAGTTCAGAGAGTGCGTGTGTGTGCGTGTGTGTGTACGAGTGTGTGAGAGTGTGTATGAATGTGTGAATATAAATTGAGTTCAGGTAGAAAATTCAAATTCAGAAACCTTCATCAACGATGCTGAGACTCGACTGATTAACTTCTGAACTCAAGACGAGAAATTCAAACTTGAAATTGGACCTTCTGTCCAATCAGGTTACAGTCTGTCAGTCACATGACCTAAAACAGGAAAGCTCAGGTGAAGGACAAACTTGAATTTTCTTCCTGAACAGGTGAACCTTATCTCAGACTCGTGGACAGTGTTTCAGGTGTGAACAGCTGTTTGTTGATGTCAGTGAACTCTGTGGAGACAGTGGGACGGACACTGATGTGGACTGGAGTCCAGTCTGAGGCTGGCTCCACGTGGATCACACAGACATGCCTTCACTCACCATGTCATCAGCCTGCAGCTTCCTGTCCATGGTCTGGACGACCCTGAAACATGAGTTAATCATCAGCTGAGACGCTTCACATCATTGAAACATGACAGGTCAAGTGAGGACACACCACCTCATTCAGAGGTTTGTATTTTGATTTCTGTGGATCAAAACTGAAGAATCACACTGAGCAGAGTCTGAAACATGAAACATACTCAGTCTGAAACATGAAACATACTCAGTCTGAAACATGAAACATACTAAGTCTGAAACATGAAACATATTCAGAGTCTGAAACATGAAACATATTCAGTCTGAAACATGAAACATATTCAGAGTCTGAAACATGAAACATATTCAGTCTGAAACATGAAACATATTCAGTCTGAAACATGAAACATACTCAGTCTGAAACATGAAACATATTCAGTCTGAAACATGAAACATATTCAGTCTGAAACATGAAACATACTCAGTCTGAAACATGAAACATACTCAGTTTGTTGTTGTGGTCCCCTGAAAGCACCCCAGAGACCCCGCTGGTCCCCTGAACCCAGCCTGGCAAACTGTCCTTTGGCATGAGAAGTATGAGGTCAAAGTTATTTTGGGTTTTCGTGTTGTGTAACTGCAGCTGAGCAGCTAACTTTGCTCAGATAACACCAGACAGCCTCCGCAGCAGCTAATCCAGCCCGTGGACACAAACAGCTGGACGTGGTCTCACACAGCTGGGCCTGATGCGTCCACTGAGGACCGTTAGCTGCTAATGCTAACGAGCTCAAAGTGACAGTGGCTCTCAGCAGGTTACCTGGTTTTCACTTTAAGCTAACTAACGCGGAAATCCTCTATCCCTTTTCCAGAACACCTTCCATTTAAAACAGCATTCAACATGAAGGTGCGCCCGTGCGTCGACCTGACGTCAGCGGCAGAACTCCGTGATTAAAAACATCAACTGACGACTTGACGTGGACTGTATGTCTGAAAAGACAAATATCAAACAGGACATACGTGTCTTCTGATCAGAATGGTCCCCTTTTCCATTCGGCATGTGTGTTCCACACACAGCAGTTAAAGTCTGCCATCTAAAGGTCGACCTTAGTTTCAGGTACACCTGTCGTTCACCTTTACCTTCCACCAGAGCAACTCCGCGCAGGCCAACCCTAAAACACCCGGGAAATATGTTGGAAACGTTGCTTTGAGAGTTCATATTAATGCCGAATAGTAAATAGGGTTCATGTTGTCATCTCAGCTTCTTCTACAGCCTGATGTCTTATCAGTGCCGGACAAATGAAGGCCACTCTAAAATGCCCAAATATGGAGGTGAAGTTTGGCGTTGACAGTGAAAGGACAGAGGGGGACAGGCTGGAATCCAGAGAATTTATGTCCCAAACCTTTCAGTGTTCCTCCCGTCGAAGTAGACGAAGTCCCCGGCCTGGACGCACCGGGCACAGGTCAGCCTACGGCGGGAGGTGCTGCAGAGGGGGCACCGCTCCACCGCCACGTACAGACCCTCCGCGTCGTCCACCGACTCCACCATCACACAGCCCGGGGCGGAGTGAGCCTGATGGGGGTGATAGGGGCGGAGAGGCGGCCTCCCGCCGGAGTGAGGACCGGAGGAAGAAGCAGCACGGTCCGGGCCGAGCGGTGGGAGTCCCGCTGAGGACGCCATGGACAGGGACAGCTAACGGCTAGCTGAGCTTCAGGCTAATCAGACGTTAGCGCTACTTTCTCAAAACCACAACGAACCGTTTGACTCGCGCGCTAAACGGCTCCATGTCGAGCCCCTCGCGGCCTGACTCTAACGCTTCCGGTCATTTCACGGACAGGTTTTAAGTCGAGGAGGCCACGAGCTGACAAAGAAATGTTTTTGTTTTGATGAGCTGACGATGAATCCGCCACTTCCTGTTTCCTCTGAAAACGTGACGCCAAGGCCGAGGTTTGTTTATGTAGTGACGTCACGTTGTGGGCGGAGTCCAGGAAGCACTGCAGCTTCCAACACATCCGTCATTCACTCACTCGCAGACACGTTAACATTCATTGATTCACACTCTGACTGACATTCACTCAGTCATGCTGTCGTTTCCAAATTACTGGAAACAGTCAAGAGAAGAAATTAAAATCAAAGTTTGAGTTTCACAGAAGTTTTCTGTGCTGCCATTTTGGAAAGCTGCTATTTATTTTCTTCAGGATGGTCAAACATTGGACAGACTGATACACACAGCTGATTCATTCACCATCCACAACACAAAATAAACGACACAAAGGAAATACTTAATCCATCTATTTACATATGAAGAGGAAGTGACATCACAGGTCGCCTCACTGTTTCCTGAAGCCCCTCAGGATCGGATAAATGTTCTCAAAGGCTTCGTAGATCTCAGCTCGTTCTTTAGCTCCTGCAAGTCAACACACAACTAGAGAATTATTACAACTGTGTGAATGAGTGCTATGTGGAAATGGACCGCATTCATTCATTCATTCATTCATTCATTCATTCATTCATTCATTCAGAGCTGCTTCTCCTAATGACAACACCTCTACTTCATAATAATGAAAAAACATCTCAGAATTATAATTAGTCCATGTTTCACAGTCACAGGACTTTAATCTCTGAATCACTCGATCATCTTTTCTGTGTTAGAGATTCATGTTTTCATCACTACAAACACGTTCTGTCATTACTAAATCTGTCTGTCATAATTTGAGGTCTGGATCCTGTCAGATAAAAACACTGTTATTAACACTGTTAAACTTTTAATCGTGAGATGCTTGAAAACATCGGTGAAGCACGTTTGAGCAGAACGGTGACAGACAGATCTGAATGAAGACGTTAGTGTTTGCTGGACTCAGCCCTCGTCTGCTCGTCTCTACGAGCTCATGTCCACCTTTGAGTGTCTTTACCGGTCAAAACCACTTTCCCCGACACGAAGATGAGCAGGACGATGCGAGGCTTCACCATCCGGTAGATGAGGCCTGGAAACAGCTCTGGTTCATAACTGTGGAGAGGAAGGCACTAAATAAAGCTTTTTATCCTGCTAATAATCACAAGAAACTGGACTTTTCTAGAGGAAACTCTATTGAACTCAAGTGTGTTGCTCTTAAAAACTGGACATGTGTACTGACTGAACTCTGAATGTTTTCCCTGTCAGTGATAAAAAAAACAAACAAGTCAACTAGGTTTAACTGACACACTAACAGGAACTAGCTTGGCTAGCAGTTTCCCCCTGCTCCCAGTCTTTGTGCTAAGCTAGGCTAACCCTGTCTCCTACCTGCTGAACTGCTGGTGTGTCAGGACGAGGCCCTCCAGCCTGATGGGGAAGCAGACGTCGCAGCTGGCCACCATGTTCTGGATCTTAAAGTCCAGGAAGCGGGCGGGGAAGCCGAGCTTCTGCACCACCCGAGCGTATTTCCTGGCTGCCAGTCGTGACTGCTCCTCACTGTGGGACACACAGGTGGGAAGAGACGGAGGTTCACCAAGAGATGGTACCTGTACCTGTACCTGTGCTGTACCTGGAGGCGGGCGGACGGACCTCTTGGCTCCTGTACAGACCATCTTCCCTGAGCTGAAGATCAGCGCCGTGGTCCTCGGCTCACGGATCCTCATGATGACCGCTGCAAACCGCTGGAACACAACAGGAGGACTGAGCCTGAGACACTCCACCAAGCAGGAGTCCATGTTCAGGGACAGACTAACACGTACATTTACTCCAGGACTGTCCTCCAGTGCACCTGAGGGAATGTGTTTTACTTAAGATAACTTTACAGTAGCTAATTTTAAAGTACTCATTGTGAAACAGTGATTCTGAACATCTGGACTCTGAACTTCTTCACATACACTCAGCTAGTTCAGACCAGTGGTTCCTGGCCTGGGGGTCGGGTCCTCACACTTTGACCTGTGCAGAGACACGTCCACTTTGTTTGGACGTATAAAGGACACTCCTTGATCAAACGGGGACGGAGCGCTTCTCAGCATCAGTACCTTTGGGTTGTACTCCGCATTTCTGGCTTGAAGGGCGATAAACTTCAGATCCAACGGACAACCCAGGTTCACTGTGGACACAATGTTCCTATACACACACACACACACACACACACACACACACACACACACACACACACACACACACACACACACACACCCAGAGACATTGTGACTGTTGTCCACCACAGTACAAAAACAGTCCACTGCCTGTCCTCACTTCATGATGTCCACACAGAGCAGACCAATGAAAAGACTGAAGGGACAACATGGCCCAACACGATCAGGACAGCAGGAAGACGACTCAGACTTACAGGGGACCCTGAGACAGTACCAGTGCTACAAGACAGTACAAGAACCAGTACCCCAAGACAGTATCAGTAGGATGAGACATTTTGCCATGAGACAGTAACAGTAGTACAGATCAAGTATCAGTCCTACGTGTCCTGTCAGTAACTTACTGTAACTGTGGGATGATTCCTGACCTCTCAGTTACAGGGGTCATGGGGGTCATGGGGGTCATAGGGGTCATGGGACAGAAGGGGGAGGTGCCCGTCCCCAGGCCTGACACGGACAACCCACGGGGGTCAGCTGCTCCCGCTGCTGCTGTGGAATCCTGGGAGTCGTAGTCTGGACAGACACCGCTGTCCTGAGACACGTCCAGAGCTGCAGTCTGACCCCCTGCTGCAACCAGAACACAGACAGGAGGTTCAACAGGTGGGTCATCCTTCCCCATGTGACCCCACAGAGGCCACGCCCATCCTCACCGACATGTCCTGTACATGTTCTGCAGGAGTTCTGCACGAGCAGCTGGTTGGTCACACAGGACTGTGATGAGACCAGGACATGCTGCTTTCAGACACCTGATCCTTGTTTCTGAACATTCTCTGCAGGTGTGAACAAAGTGAAACTGGGATGCTGTTGTGACCATGGAAACAAACTGGTTCTTCCTGTGCCATGTCAACATCACATCCCAGAGGGTCCAGAGCAGGACGCTGACACACTGCAGAGCCTGTTCAGCATCACCTGCTCCTCTTCAGACGCTGCTTCCTCACACAGTTTCTCTTTTAAAGGTTTATTATGGGAAGCGGCTGAAGCAGCTGTTTGATATCCACCAGCTCCTTCAGCGACACGTCGCACTGCTGCAGTTTGACTGGAGACTTGTTAGGTTTGACTTCAGAGGTCTGATTTGAAGACGTGAGCTGGAGTCGATGTTTGTTTCTGATCATCATCTGATCTGATCAATTATCACTCTTAGTCTGCAATTTTCTTATTTTGACCAAATCTTTACTTATAGTCTCTCAGCTGACGCTAACGTCAAACACTTTAAAAAATTTCATCCAGGTGTAATGGCACCTTTGTTCCACGCAGACTTTGATGGTGATGTCATACCTGTGTCGTCATGACGACTGGCCTCCAGCTCATCAGGTAGGAAGCTTAGGTCAAGCTCATCGGTGGCCTCTCCGCCAGGCCCCGCCTTCATCGACGGGAAGGAGGAGGGGTCCTGTCGATTATGGGCGGGCACAGGTGTAGTTGCGGGGCTCTGGAGGCCAAGCTCCTCCCCCAAAGTGAGGCTGGAGTCCTGCAGCAGAAAAAAAACCACATGGTAGATCAGAAACACTGAGTGACCCAGATCCACATCCACCACCAGGCTCTGCTCCACCAGACCAGAAACGTGGCAGCCTGTCACTGTGGCGGTTCTGGTGTGAAAGTGGTCACTTTTCAACAAACTGGGAATATTAAACATTTAGAGCAAACTAAGGTAAAAACAACCCAAAGTCCCTGAAAACATGCAGACGTGACCTCAAACATGTTTTCTGCTCATTTATTTTGGATTTTGGTGCTTTTTAAAATCCAGTTCAGAGCTCACTCTCTGGTGTTTTATTTCTTGGATGAAAATGATGCATCCTTTCAAAATAAAGGAACTCAAACTGGATTAATGTCTGATGGAATAAGAAATAAAAACAGCATCATGTCAAAGGTGAAATGCAAAACCTGAAATGTGAGAAAACAATTGAAGGTTTTAAAAATTCATATTTGCTTTGTTTCATTCACAGAATAAAAACAGAAAACACACAGTCAACAGTCTCTACTCACATTTGCAATGGAGTCATCAAAGTAACGCTCCAACGCCGACTCGTCCATGAGTGAAGAGCCACTGGACCTGATCCAGGACCTGATGCAGGACCTGATCCAGGACCTGATCCAGGCTGAGAGCCGCACAGCTGCGTCCAATCCACAACTCATCAAACAGCTGCTGTCAGCTGAGTACAAGTCCCACACTGAAGTAAAAGTACACAAGTCAAGTACTAAAGTAATGAGTAAAATTACTCATGAAGCTGAATAAAATATTATTGGATTATAACTATTGGTGGATTCATGTGTTCATCACTTTCATGTAGCAGCTTCTTACTTCACACTGCCGGACAGTTTCATCCATAAAAACAGCAGATTTTTCTACTTGGTTATATTTTAAACCAGTGGCGTCGTTAGCGCTATGTTAGGGGGGCTAAATATTCATCAGCCCCCCTAAATAATTTGGTGTTGTTTTATTTAAATATATTATTTATTTATTTATTTATTTTACAAAAGAAACCTACATATGCAATATGAAGTGGCCAGAATATGAGTTTAAATAAATAATCATATAACCTGTCATTATTCACTTAAACATGATCAGAAATCAGTCAGTTTCCCCTCACTTCATAGCATCAGTGCGTCCTTATCCAATCCATTCCACCTGTTCATATAGAGTACGCCACCTATGGTTATCATCAGTGGATAATAATAATAACAACAACAACAACAACAATAATCATGGGCGGCACGGTGGTGCAGCAGGTAGTGCGCGTGCCTCACAGCAAGAAGGTTGCCGGTTCGATCCCTGGGTCAGGCCCCCGCCTGACCCAGGGATCCCGTGCATGCGTGGGTTCTCTCCGGGCACTCCAGCTTCCTCCCACAGACGACCGCCTCTCGCCCGTTGACAGCTGGGATAGGCTCCAGCCCCCAACTCCGAAAGGGATAATCAGGGGTATAGAAGATGAATGAATGAATGAATAATAATCATCATCATCATCATCATCAGTCCACCACCCCTCCTGACCTGTAGGAGTCAGGGCAGAGGAGCACAGAGAGTGAGAGGGGAGAGACCTGGAAAGGTGAGTAATGATGAGAAAGTGGAGAGAGTCTATATATACACACACACACACACACACACACACACACACAGACTGAAATAATAATAATAATAATAATGATAATGAATAATTTCTCAGTCTTTTTAGCTGTTTGTGAAGTTTTGTGCTCATGAGCACATCCTGTGCATCTCCTGGGGACTAAGCCCCCCCGTCCTTAAAACCTGGAGACGCCCCTGTTTTCACCCACGGCAGCCAGCAGTAATCATTAGATGAGTTATTAATATCCGCGACGGCCGCGCGCTGCAGTTCAACCTCCCTCCTGCAGGGGGAGACCTACTCATTTAACGGCACGACCCGCGGATCTGCGCATGCGCAACGGAGGTAAACACAGCCGCATGGCGGCAGGACGTTTGGAAAAATCTGACAGCAGCAGATTTAACAGATATCAGAGCTGATACCTGATCAGATATTTGACGAGGTCTCTGTGACGCACTTCCGGTTGACAATCGATCCGTTTGTGATGACGAAGAAACAAAATGGAGTCTGTGACGAAACGGCTGACTGAGTTTTCTCTGGAGGCTCACGGTGAGTACTGCCAGTACGTGTAGTACTACAATTAATACTGCTCCTACTGGGGCAGCCAGTACTCCTACTGCTACTACTACTACTACTACTACTACAACTGTTACTCCTGCTATTAATACTACAACTACATCTGTACTTCCACTGCAAAGACCGCCAGTACTACAATTACTACTTACTGTTACTCAAACTACTATTTCTAGTATTACTCCTGGTACTACTACTGATGGGTACTTTTCTCACTGGTATTACTGTTACTACTACTGACAGGTACTTGTACTGGTACAGTACCACAGCCAGTCAGGCTGCTGCTCACAGTGCCGACTCAGATCAATCACAATGATTGGTTATTGATTACCTTTCAGATCTGTACCTGAACCAATCAGTGCCTTACCTGGAGGAGCCCCCTGACCCGCTGCACTTTTACCGTGACTGGATTGGTCCGAACAAACCCTGCATCATCCGCAACGCCATCAGCCATTGGCCGGCACTGTCCAGGTGGACCCCAGACTACCTGCGGTGAGGAAGCCCCGCCCAGCTACACCTGCACCGCTATTCTTCTGTGGTCAGGTGATTTAGCTCCACTGAAAATGATGTGGATGTTTCCTGCCTGCAGGGAGAAGGTGGGGTCAAAGGTCATCAGCGTGGCGGTGACTCCTAACGGCTACGCTGACGCCGTCAGCGGCGATCGCTTCGTGATGCCGGAGGAGAGACGGATGAGCTTTTCCTCTGTGCTCGACGTCATCGAGGGGAAGGTGAGAGAGCAGGAACGGAGTATTAGTACTGCTGACTGAGTACATACAGTAAGCAGTACTAATACTCGCTGGTATACACATGATACTGATACAGGACACTGATGACACTGACGTACTGCGTTATGAAGTACTTTCATTATTACAATATTTTGTGATGTTCTGTATGACTTCCTGTTAGCTTGTACCATAAAGATGAGTATGAGTACACACAGAGTACACACCGAGCACACAGAGTACACATTGTGAGCAGTTACTATGAAACAGTTTCCTAATCTCAGTGATGGAAAGTAACCAAGTACATTTACTCCAGTACTTATGTACAATTTTGAGGTACATTTGATGCTACTTCATTTATCTGTCAGCTAAAACAAGTTTGCTTAGAATATACTAGAAATAAGTACTTGTGGCATATATAAAACTACATGAATCTTGCAGTACTGTGTACTCTTACTGCTGGTAGTACATGAAGCTGGTATTGCCTGTGTACTCTTACTGCTGGTGGTGGATGCTTGTCCTTCGTCCTGTGCACCGCAGGTCCAGGTCTCGGGTGTCCTCTACGTCCAGAAGCAGTGCTCCAACCTGCTGGACGAGCTCCCGGAGCTCACGGACGACGTGGAGCCTCACGTGTCCTGGATGAGCACCGCGCTCGGTGAGTTCACGCTGCCTCGTTTCCGGTTTAACGTCCCTCCAGCGCTGAGGGACATACTGTTGTCCCACCGTCCAGAAGTGGTCCTGAACATAAGGACAGAAATCAGCCAGTCGGGAACCAGATCCAGGTACTCTGCCGTGGATCCTGTGTGTCATGGCGCCTTCACGTGGTCAAACCAACATAAACTGGACGGTCGTTCTGTTCGTGTGACGCGGAGACGATAAGACGCTAAGACGTCAGACAGCGGACGTATGCTGAGGCGCACAAACATCCGTGATGTCTTCAAATGCCACGTCTATTTTTAATCAATTAAGCATGAAAATAGTCAGCGGAGTCTGTGATGAACTGTGTGTGTATTCAGAAACTTTACTTCCTGTTTCTGTGTCACATGACGTTTCACACAAAACCCCAAAAAACTGCTGAAAACCTGTTTTATTTGTTCAGGCCCAATGAGCATCAAGAAAATAAAAAAGCATCAGGCTGAAAACTGGATTTACAAAAAGACAAAACAAAAGTGGTCAGCTGACAATCAAAAGCACCGTGTCTTCACCACCAGGGGAGCCGCTCACCGCATCCCATCGACATCAGTCCAGCCCTGCTGTCTGACCAGCAGTGACGCCTGGTATCTGTGAGCCCGCAGGACAGAGGCTGTTGTAGTAGTTTGAACAACGGTTATCAAATGGACATGGAAATTCTTTTGTTACAAAAAGGACCTGAATGAAAATGAAGAACAAGGTAAAATACTGAAGTCATACGGAGCAAACGTAGATTCTTATTTCTAATATTAAATAAAATAACATAAGTTCTGTCACTGTGCTGCAGTGGGATGGATCAGTCTGTAGACACCACAGTATCAGGACAGAGAGGAGCGCTGCGTCTGCACATGCCGCCATCACTACTACTACTCTTCGTCGTATTCTTCATCGTCTTCATCCTCAGCTAAGGCCAGCTGTAGATTAGGGATGTTCTCCAGCGTAATGCAGTCGCTCTCGTCGATTTCTTCAGTTTCATCTTCTAGTTCGGGTTCAGAATCAGAAGTGAGGTCGTTGTCGGCGTAACCAGAAGCTGCATAAGTAGCCATGAGGTTCCCTTTTAACGTGCAGCTGATTGGTTGAAAACAGAACAGAAGCACGTGAGCAGCCAAAGAAAGCCAGTATGCTAATTCACTGCTGAATCGCCACACCCACAACTAGGACCGAGAGCTTCCTCTGAAACAACCCAAATTCAAATACAAAGTTTACGGTTTTAAGGCCTCCAATACTGTTGTTTGAAACCTGGAGAGGCTTCTTCATGATTTCAACTTTAACTTATTCATACTTATTATTATAAAAACAAAAATCATCAATTTTTTTTAAAAAATCGATTTTTCTTTGTTTACACAACTTGTGCCGGGCCGACTTTTTGCTGGTTTTCTCGTGGCGGGTCACATATGATTGCCTCACACAGGTGATGTCACGATGTCACGTGACTCGTGAACCTCGCCCGCGGGCCGCTCTCAGAGGACGGCGTCCCTCTGTCCGTCCAGCTTTTCACACAGACCCCTCACGCTGCTGCCCATCCTCTCCGGCTGTCTCACTCTCTGCTGGTAGCTGAACCTGTCGAAGCCCTGATGTTTCCTACCTGGTCTGAACCTGAACAGTTCGTCCTTCTTGAACTCTTCCACGAACCTGGACACGTCCTCTGTCCTCGTGTGAGACGAGGACGTGAGACGGGACAGGTATGCGGACAGGTTGAGAGGATTTCCTCCTGTGAAGAAGAGTCTGTCCAGGTGTTTGGCCTGAGCTCCGGCCAGCTGAGCGCTCTGCTCCACCTGCTGCTTCGTGAAGCTGCCTTTCCCGAACTCGATCGCACCTGAGGGGACAGGTGAGGACAGACACACAGCTATTCATCTTAGCGGCAGTAGGCGTTTGGTCTGGCCTGACTGCTCTGTAGAAATAAAGTTTGGAGTCTCTGAATGAAACATGTCGGCTTGAACTGACCTTTGAACTCACTGATCAGGAGCTCAGTCAGGAGGTCCTGGCTGATGTTTCCTCCAGATGTTCCCTGGAGATTGGACACTCGGTTCCACTTCATGTCCTGTCTGACGCGCTCCGAGTAGAACCCCTCCACCCCTGTACACACGGTAACCATGACAACAACCATGACGACAGGACGCTGTGCTGATAGAGAAGAGCTGCTGGTTTAGAGATGGGTGTGACTGCCTGAAACGTCTGAGACACCGGCTGACGTCCTCCGACTCGTACCGGTGATCATCTGGTGGCTGCTGTTGAACAGCTGCAGGTGTCTTCTGGTCCACAGCAGGACCAGGTCCATCTTCCAGAAGTCCTTCATGGCGTCTCCATCTCCCTCTTGGACGGCGTCCCGTCTGGCCATGTGGTACAGCCCCTCCCACACGACCGCCCTGGTGTAGTTAAACAGGAAGTCTTCTCCGTCAGATGCCCTGGAGCAGGACTCTGAGCAGAACCACGGAGCTGGAACACACAGACCACCAAAAGCGTCAGTTCAGCCAATCAGCACCCACAGAGCGTTTCCAGTATTTACTGATGTTACTGTATGTTGCTAACGGTGGAATTCAGCTTACAGTCAGTTTCTCTGAATCAACCAGAGACTCATCATGCTTTTAACTTTGCTTCAGGGTCACACGATCCAGTGAGAGCTCCCTGAACATCAGTTCACTGCTAACACGCTAACGCTAGCTAACTGACCGAGCTGCTAGCTAACTGACTGATCGACTCCATGACAACATGACACTTCCTGTTTGTCGTTCTTTCTGCCACAGCGCCTCCTCAGGCTGACGTTAATCGTCTGTGATAGATGCTGATGTGTGGACACGGTGGGCGTCTCACTCTGCTCGGCTCGGCTCCGCTCGGCCGCTGGCAGACAGTCTCTGTGGTACCACTCGTGTCTCCTGCACTTGTCCATCAGTCCACACTGGACCATCTGGCCCCCCCTCTGCTCCTTGCAGTGGCAGTACACGTAGGTCCCGTCGGCGCCGCAGGCCGGACCACAGAACCAGTCCTCGCGTGGGTCCGAGAGGGTCCGAGCCCGAGCGCAGCCCTCATGGAACCAGATTCCTGGACACAGATTACTGCAGCACCGCAGCAGCTGCTCACCTGGTTTCTCTTCAATGACAAGAACAGGTGTGGCTTAAACACAGACACACCGTGAGTTCATCACTTTAACTTCAACAAAACTACAACTAACAATAAAAACACAGAAATGACAACAGAAATAAAAACAACAACAAAAAACACAACATCTAACTCTTCCCATGACACACTCCAGACTGCTTACTGGTTTCACCAGCACGCAGCCCCAGTTCAGGTCCACTTGTGGACCAACAATGATGTCACCCTTCTCGTTTCATGTCGTGTTGTGAAATTATCCAATAAAGGCAGTAATAGCTTCATTATTATAAACAGGTATTACAGCTATTAGCAATGACGAGAAAAGCACTGCAAGACCTGTTGTATTAAAACCAAACTACAGCCACAGAAACCTGAATGACACTCCTGACCTCACCCTGACCTCACCCTGACCTCACCCTGACCTCACCCTGACGTCAGAACTTACGTCACCCTGACGTCGTCCTGCCTTCGTCCTGACGTCGCCCTGACCTCACCCTGACGTCGTCCTGACCTCGTCCTGACGTCGTCCTGCCTTCGTCCTGCCTTCGTCCTGACGTCGTCCTGCCTTCGTCCTGACGTCGTCCTGCCTTCGTCCTGCCTTCGTCCTGCCTTCGTCCTGACCTCACCCTGACGTCAGAACTTACGTCACCCTGACGTCGTCCTGACCTCACCCTGACGTCGTCCTGCCTTCGTCCTGACGTCGTCCTGCCTTCGTCCTGCCTTCGTCCTCTCCTAAGCTGTCTTTGAATCCTCCCTGACTCTCGGCTTCCTACCTTCTCTGCAGTAACAGAAAGGGAATATTTTCTTCTTCTCTTCATCGCAGCGACTGGCAGCGGCAGCGGCAGTGTTGATGTCCTCCTGAGGTGGAGGCATCCACACTAGGTCCACCAGTCTGTGAGCTAGATCACTCAGCCAGTCCATCTGAGCTGAGACCTGAGAGGGGTAGTCTGGGGGTCTCTGGTCCACAGAGTCCAGACCACTATCTGACACAGCGAACAGAGTCACGTACGCCGTCGTCACAAACTGTGTGGAAAATAGACATTTACTTTGGTTAAATGTTAAGGTGACTGACTGAATGGATAAGCTTAAAACCAAGGCTGTGAAGTGCTGCCCACGCCCCCTGCAGGCTGCAGTGCTCATTACAACCACGGTCCACAGGAAGTGAAGTGGAGACGGCGCGGTCTCACCTTGATGAAGTCCCACATGTTCAGGAAGTAGTCTTTGGCCGTGTTGTTGAACGTCTTGAAGTGAAACAGCGAGGTGATGTGATGAAGAGTTCCTCGAGCGTTCTCGCTCTTCTCGCTGAGGAGCATCTTCATCATATCCTGAAATCCTCAAACAAGACCAACAAGCTGACTTTGAGCTGGACGGCTTTTCTCTGGTGAGGCGGCGTCATGTATTCAGTGTTTGGCCTGAAATGCTACCTGACTGTTGATGAAACAGTCTTCAGGGAAACACTTAAATACACTCACAATGAAACTGAACAAGTCAAGCAACACAACGTCAAACAGATTACTTCTTCCAATCTTTCAGCATTTGTGGTTAAAGTTCTTCTCACCTCGTGAAACAGGTGTTCCTTCTGAAACTCCTGTGGTGCTTCTATGAGTCCGTCAAACTTCAGGTCGGGGTTCGGGTCCAGAGAGTCGTCATTCTGGGTTTTGCTGCTGTGCCCTGTCCTGTCAGTGCTGAGGATGTCCCCACAACACAGGACATGGTACGGTGTCCCAGAGACCACAGGGACGTAGTCTTTAAGGCCATAGGCTGCACTCATGGAGCCCTCTGTGGTGCTTGGTATCACTGCGCCCAGACTCACCTGCGGAGGAACAACAGGACCAATCAGGACAGTTTAAAGATTGGCCCTCATCCTCAACACCTGAGCAGGTAGAGACAGGTTGGACTCACAGTGGTGCTCTCCTCCTTCATCCGGTTGGAGTAGATGTGAGGAATGTGTCTCACCACTCGTCCTCTCGGTCCTTTCAGGGCCGTCAGGTTGTCTGCGATGATGCGCATCACTAAGGTTTTCATTCGCTGTCGCAGCGACTCGTACGTCTACGAGAGAGAGGAAGGTTGTGATGACATTTCCTCGGTGATGAGTATGTATGATGATGGTTAAAGGGCCATCCCCAGTGGATGTGCATGATAAGAAAATCAGTGAGACTCTTGAAACACGGCCACTGTTTTCAGGTGAGGGCCATGTTGGTGGAAGCAGCGTGAGAAGACGGAGGCTGTGGCTGTAAGATCATCATGTCTGTCTTCTGTGAAGCAGGTGCACCTGTTTGGACGGCAGGATGCTGTAAGGAGACACTTCCGCTGCTTTTATTGGAGGTCCGTGCAGGGAACGAAAATTAATCCGAACTCGATGAGCAAAGCGAAACGCCCACGTGACAAAGGTGTATCCTCGGTCTGCGGAGTCACACCTGGACACTGACGGCACCTGCGGCACAGAGACTCCATCTCTTACCAAAAGATAACGGACACCTGAAGTTTAACGTAGTTTTACTTTAAAGATCTTATTACCCGAACTTTTCCCCAGGTGAAGGTATAAGCCGCCGCCTTCTTGGAGTCGTCACTGCAGCACTGCGTCTTTCTGGTCACCTAAAGGAACACAGACGACACTTTAGGACTCCTTCCTTCTGTCCTCGTGTTCGTGAACGAAACGTCCTGGAGCAAAGTGAAGACAGCCGACACGAAACTCAAAACGACTCAATCACAGTCGACGTGGACAGGATGGATTCAGAGATGGTCCAGATCTAAAGAGATCCACTTAAACACTTGAGACCATCGGTGCTCAGCTTATCTGGTCTGGTCTGCACCTTCACCTGAAGTCAAAGCATGTGGAGGAAACATGGAGGCTAGATCAAAGACGTGGAGAGGAAGAGGCTTTGGTTCCTCACCTGGATCTCGTCTCTCCACTGCTTCACCTGTCGGTCGTGCTCCTCGGCGAGCTTCTTGGCGTGGATCCTGGCGGTGGTTTTGGACTGCGAGATGCCGAGGCTGTTCATGATGGCAAAGAGTTTGATGGGACAGCGGTGCCTGAGCATCTCCACGCTGAAGGCAGTCTGAAGGAAGGAGGCTCTGAGCGTGCTGGTGTACAGAGGCACCGAGAGGAGGAGGCTGATCCTCCGGTCCAACATCTGCTTCACCTCCTCGTCAGTCATCTGCCTGAAACGCCCAAATACTGAGTGACGTTCATGACCCTGAAGAAACTACAGCAAAGAGTTCAGCCCCTTTCAGAACAAACATCAGAAGCAGGTCCGTCTTTACAACCATCTCTGAATGTTTTCGTCGGCGCTGACCCACCGAGCTCTGTTCCCCGGGCTGTAATTCACCATCTGTTTCTGGATCTTTTTAGAGGGGGGGAACATAGATCTGAGACAAGCCACAGTCAGAGGAGCCTTCTCTTCAGCCCAGGACGTAGTCTTATCCCAGCTGAAGGCCGACAGGTTCTCGGGGCTGAAGGTCTTCCTGTAGGGTCCGTCCAGGTCGTTCACCATCGCTTTACGCTGCAGAGACATTTTCAGTCTGCATCACAGAAGCTTTTTTAATGGCCCGTCTGTCAACGACGTGGTGAATCATCCTACTACACTTTGTGTAGTAAACCGTTATTTTCATCATCAGTTAACCTTTTTGTTTTCTTGATTAATTGATTGTTCTATAAAATGTCAGAAAACAAACCAAAAATCTGACCTCAACGATCATTTTATCAGAATCATTACAGATCTAATCTGTTTCTGCTCTGCTTTCGTTTTTTTCTGGGAAAGTTCATTTTGATTTCATTTAACGTGATTAAATGTTTATTCAGTACCTTGGCACCTGTGGGCTTCCACAGCTCAGTGCTTACTCTACCGTTTGTCAGCTGCACAGGTGCAGCATCCAGCAGGTGTGACTGAGGTCTGGGCTGAACGGAATAAACGTGTCTCACCTCGTTGGAGATGGTTTTTCTGCACACTTTGATCAGCGCCTCCGTGAAGCCGGACACCTGCAGCAGTCGGTTTAGCGCGGAGGTGAAGTTCTTCCTCCGCAGGTACGCGCACACCTGGACCATCGGTCCGCGGCGGACGCGCCGGGTCGGCGGGGGGTCGGGGCGGGGGGAGGGCGCTGGCTCCTGGGACGCGTAGTCATGTTCGTTAAGCGTCGTTTTGAGGGTCTTCTTGAGCTTTTTCGGAGGCGGCGGTTCCGCCGGGACGGAGGGGGCAGAACGGGCAGGAGCGGCCGGACGGAGCGGGGGGTTCGGGTCCACATAAATCCGCTTTTTACCGCATTTCTTTGTTTTCTGATAAACGTTTCGCACACAGCCGAAACACAAAAACGCCTCTTGAGTGTTAAGATGTGGGAAAAGTGTACGCGCGCTCCTTCTGTCGATGAGCGACAGCAGGGATTTCCGTTTGTAGCCTTTAGCTTGTCTCGGTATCGGAGCGTCACACACGCTGCAGCGGTGCGGCATCGGAAACTTCGGCTGCTCCCAGCTAGCTGCTCCTGCGAACGCGGAGTCTAAGCGTTTAACGGTCAAAATCTTTTTCTTCGGGGAAAAGTGAGTCAGCACGAACCTGCTGGATTAAAGTTCAGCTTCTCGGCGACGGTTCAGGCGGTTTCAGCTGGATGTGTGGGTGCCGTAAAAGTCCTACACTCAACTCATTCAGGTGGAGTGCGGCTGAAGTCTGTTTATCTCTGAGGCGGCCGTGAAACCCGAGATGGCGCCGTGAGCTCAGTGCTGCCGCCGGCGGTCAGGAGGGGAATTACAATAATAACACCACGTTAGTTCTGTTTCTGTTTTAGGCTTTGATTTAAACACTAATGAATTACTTTACCATTCAATTATAGACTTTTTAGACCTCTCTCTAGTGAATCATGTCCTCTGTGGAGTTACTTTCTCCAATTTAATAGGAGCTGAAAACAACAGATAATAAATATATATTTTCGTCTTTCTTTTATTGTATTGTCATTGTCTAATTTAGTGTTTCTTTTTATTTGACTTGAGTGCTTCTGAAGTCTTGTTCCAGTCATGTGTTTTTTTTATGTGACAGCAGTCACTTCACCTCACACACTGAAGGAAGTTGTGCTTTTATAATGACAATGTTTCAAACTAATATATGGATTTTATCATCATCATCATCATCATCATCATTTTAAGGCCAAATTTAAATGGTTTCTCTCTTGAATCTGATGAACTGAAGCGAGTGTTTCCTCTGCAGGACCTTTAACATAGTGAACATTTTCTTCTTCCTCTTTTAGGAAAGTTACCAGACGCTGTGAATTTCTGGCTCGGAGAGGCGGGCGCCGTGACTTCCAGTGAGACCTGAACGCAGCACACATCCCATAGTGTTTAAAAGTATGAACAGAGTGTGTGTATAATAAACAGACATGAATGTGTGTGTGTGTGTTTTCTGTGTCAGTGCACAAAGACCACTATGAGAATCTGTACTGTGTGATCTCTGGAGAGAAAACCTTCATCCTGCTGCCGCCCACAGACCGACCCTTCATCCCCTACGGTAACCATGGCAACCACATTCCGTCTTCAATAACCTTAGTAACCATCCTCCTTCCCCTCCAGTCACAGCAGTCACCGCAGTAACGTCTGTCTGTCAGGTGAGTATCAGCCGGCTGTTTACCGTCAGCGGGACGACGGCGAGTTTGACGTCATCGACCAGAGGGACTCTGAGAAGGTGCGTTCAGGTGTCTGTAATTCCCAGTGCTCTCTGTGCCCTGTGTAAAACACCCATTTCAGCCTGACGCCCTGTATCCCCTCAGGTCCCCTGGATCCCTCTGGACCCTCTGGACCCAGACCTGGACCGGTACCCGCAGTACCGAAGAGCTCGGCCTCTGCGCTGCAGCGTGAAGGCCGGAGAGATGCTGTTCCTACCGTCCCTGTGGTTCCACCACGTCCAGCAGTCCCACGGCTGCATCGCAGGTACAAACACTGCACCTGAACGCACCGCGGTATAAAACTCTGTAGGTTCACGACTGAAACCGAGTCCACACAAAGACGGAAAGACGAGATTCATAAAGCTTTGACTTGTTTTCTTGTTGCTGCTGTCTGTAGTCATGAAGTAAATTCATCAACACTCACGAACATGTGGATGTGACCAACGCGTCACCGCGTGGATGTGAACAGAGACGCTGGCGTTTAAATGCTGCTTTCAGGTACATTCTGCACTGTTTCTTCTCTCTGCTGCAGTGAACTTCTGGTACGACATGGAGTACGACATCAAATACAACTACTTCCAGCTGCTGGAGAGATTGTCTGAGGTCACGGCGCCAACGTGACATCGCAGCAGCTGCATGATGTCATCGAGACAGAGTTTAGTGTTTACAAGTAAAGTGAAATAATGAAAATGAAATTGATATGAAGTGACTGTAAAATAAAGTTTGTTTAAAAACTGCAGAGACTGAAGTCAGTTTGATGTAATGGAGGTTTAAAAATGATCAATATTAAAGATCAGACTCACAACCATCCTAGGTTTGGGTTACCTGGTGGACAGGTGTGCAGGAGGGTGAGGTCATGCCAACATGTGCAGAAGTACTACACAAATAGAGTATATATAGGTAATATGTAGGTATAGATATATAGAAGAGGACACACAGACACAACAGACATGAAGCATGTTGATCTGATTCAGTGACTTAGCAGCAGCTAACAGCTAATTCAGCAGACTTCAATGGAGACACTGTATGACTCGTAGCAGCATTATACTTCCTGTTTACATCCCCCAAAGCATCGTGGGAACCAAACATGACTATGACTACAGTCATTTTCTTTAAAAAGTTTTACTGAAACATTTTTTGAGATAAAACTGAAACACTTTCTTCTTCTTGGGTGTAAGTGAACAGAACACCTGTGGACCAGGTGAAAAGTCCTCAGACGGACAGAAACAGATTGTTTGTGAACACATGAATGAAATGATTGAATTAAATGAAGCCTGAAGAGGAACCAATGAGAAAGCACTTTATTAAAGCCAAACTTTAACAGAAACAGCCGCAGACAGAAAACAACAAACCTTAAAAAAACTCTCTGAAGGTCAAAGGTCATTTTTTCTCCCCTGATATTCTTTTTTCTCCACAGTCACGTTTCATATTGCATCGTCTCGACACTCAAGGCCACGTTTCCTCTCGTCCTGTCCGAGGTGATTATCCCCGCGCTGATTGAAGGAACAAACTCAGACTCTTTATGATTTATGTACAAATGTAAACACAAACAAGGTGCAGACAAAGTTCATCGACTGCGGATTCACTGTCGCTCCAAACACAGCGCCCTCTGAAGCTCCGCCTCCTCTCAGGTGAGCACAGCCATTATTTTCATTATCAATTCATCTGGGAAGTTTCTGATTGGCCAATTAAGCGTTCGTACTTTTTTGATTCCACAGCAGAAACGTTGTGAAGCTCGAAGCTGCTCTCCTCTTCTTCAAGCTCAGCTGAGCTTCATTCACGACGACGAGTTAACAAATGAAATCACTTTGAATTTGATCACCGGAAAAAACGTCATGTGACCATTGGACAGACTGAAACCTGTCCACCGTCTGAAAACACGACTCCTGAGTGAACAACAGTAAACCTGTCAGCTGATGACAGATATGACGGTTTAGTGATTAACTTCCTGGCGTGATGTCGGTTTCTCTTGTTGCTGAGCAAGAAGAAGAGTCCTGGCCGGGACTCTTCCTCCTCCGACTGCCGCTCACGCTGACGACGCACCGCTAACGACGCACTGATGACACGTGAGCGAGCGACAGGAAGCAGATGACGCTGACACTCTGATGGAGGCGTTCTGAGGCATTTTGAGGCGCTCTGAGCAGCAGGGGGCGCTGCGCTGCCTGAGGTGACTCAACCAACAACGACGAGTTAAAACATGTCCGATGGACTGAACGTTTGTTCCCTTTAAATAAACCTGTCCGTCCCTCAGACTGACCTGGACGTGTCTTTCTGACGTTCCGTCCGTCTCCTTCACGTCTCAGTCAGTGACCCGCTCGCTCGCTCTCGTCCTCGCGGCTCCTCCTGTAGATCGGCACGTTGATGCTGTGGAACGCCGGCACCCAGCGGTTGTCATGGAGACCCACGTTGCAGCCGGGCGCATCCCTGTGGGCGCCGTGGCAGCACATCCAGTACCCGGGGCCGTAGGGCAGCGCCTGGCAGTACGGCTTGTGGTGCCAGCGGCACAGCGACACGTCGCCGCGGCCGTACCGCTTCTTGCACTGCTTGCAGGGGTCGTCGCGGTAACGGGGGTCGGACACCCACAGCGAGTCAGCGGGCCGCACGCCGTAGGTGTCGATGACGAACCTGAAGTAGTGGCAGGTGCACTTGAGCGCGGCAAGGCTCTGCGTGGGCAGCAGCAGGAAGATCTTGACCAGCAGGTGATGCGGCAGCACGGCCAGGTAAGGCTGCGGCTCCAGCAGCTGCTGCAGCCGCTGACGCATCTCCAGGAAGTCATGTGACACCGACGCACGCCGGCCCACGGGCACTACAGCGACCTCCTCCTCCTGAACTCCGTCAGCCTTTCTCCTCCTCCTCTTCCTCTCGGATTGGCTGTCAGGAGGGGGGCAGGGCTGAGGGGGGGCGGAGCAGCAGGGGGGGTGTGGTTCTGAGTCTGTGGGGGGAGGGGTGGGGTCAACGGGAGGCAGAGACAGAAACAACAAGCCAGGCAGAGGCTCCGCCTCCTCAGGCTGGGGTGGCGTGGTCTGTGTCTCCAGACCTCTGCCCACTCCGCCCTCCTGACCTTTGACTGCAGCCTCACCTGAGGGAGTGGGAAGGGGTGTGGTCAGAGCTGAGGCAGGTGACTCTGTGCTGGGTGTTTCTGAGCAGATGATTGGCTCCCCGCTCACACTTGGAGCTCCTTGCAGTAATGATGAAGATGATGATGTCACTGATGATGGTGACGAAGGCTGGCAGGGGGTGGAGATGTGCTCCACGGTGGCAAGCAGGACTCGTCCCACCGTCCTCCTCAGGCTGTTGCTCCTCGACAGATCTCCCTCCGTCCTCCTCCTCAGACATTCTGACTCCAGCCTGGCCACCATGTCTGACACCTTGATGCTCTCAGGCTCCTCCCCCCTGACCTCTGACCCCTCTCTGACCTCAGGGGGCGGAGCTCTGGACAGTGTGATGGTAGTGGAGCTCCTCTGGAGGGCGAGCAGAGGTTTGGAGTCCGGCCGCTGCTCGCTGACTCTCTGCTCCAGGAACGCCACCATCTCCACCACCGACACCTTCTGCTCGCCCTCCTCCGCTGCTGTCCCCGCCTCACCTCTGGTCCGCCCGTCGGCTGACCGCTGAGTCGAGTCTGGGCGCCGTGGAGACTGTTTGTGGGTGTGCTGCTGTGTGTTCAGGACCTGGGTCCTCTGGTCCTGCTGGAGGTTCTGGCTGTTTCCTGACCTGCGGCGCCGCTTGGCGCTGCTGTTTTCCTCCCAGCTTCCCTTCGCCTTCACAGCCCGGAGCATCCCTGTAATTGCGGCGTGGCTCGTACACACCGCCGGCGTCCTGTCTCGACCACCAGAGCCATTTGTTGAGATGCGCTCGCTGT
>JBBMOE010000104.1:395439-401944 GCA_037975065.1 Chaetodon trifasciatus | reverse complement strand
CACACACACAGCGTCAGCAGTTCCCTGTAGAGAACACATACATCACCCAGTCAGTTACTTTGTGTTCATCATGGCGGCTCCCACAGACACAGATGCTGAGTCCACAGATGAAACTCGAGTCACACAAACCGGATTTCCTCCAAACGTCGTTGTGGTTGCGGTCAGGTTCGTGTCAGGAGACGATCTTTTCTGTTACTTCTCTGTGGACGCAGGTTTGTCCGCGCTGGTCCTCAGTGGACACAGAGGTTTGTTTGATGAGGTCGGATCAGAGGACAGTCGACATCAGAGCAGCTGATTAAATTCTTTCTTTTACTTTCACTGAAAATCCAAAGTCACCATTCAGTGACATCAGTGTGTGAGCGTGTGTGTGTGAGCGTGTGTGTGTGTGTGATGAGCTGAACTCTCTCTGAACCGTCTGAACATCAACATGATGATTTGTAGTTGCACTAATTACAGCCAACAGCCAACGTCTCCGAAAACAAAGTCCACCATAAAACATGTTAGAAACCCTCCAAGTTTATAGCAGAGACACAGCGAGACACGGTGAGACAGAGACACAATGTGAGACACCGTGGGACAGAGACAGAGACAGAACAAGATATGGCATGAGACAGAGACACAGCGTGAGACACAGCAAGAGACAGAGACAGAACATGAGACAGAGACAGAATGAGATACAAATTGAGACAGACACACAGCGTGAGACACAGCAAGACACAGCGAGAGACAGAGACACAACATAAGACAGAGACACAGCAAGACACAGCGTGAGACAGAGACACAACATAAGACAGAGACACAGCGAGACACGGCGTGAGGCAGAGACACAACTTGAGACAAAATGAGACATGAGACAGAGTGAATGAGGCACAGTGAAACTACACAAAATGCAGCAAGACACAGTGCAAAAAGACATGAGACATGGTGAGACGGGTGGTCTGGAGGGAGCTGTCGGGCCTCTGGCTGACGGTTTTGGACCAGAGTCCTTCAGCCTCAGCTGGACTTCCAAACATTTAACACGTTAGCGGTGAGCTGTGGACGGTGCGCTGGTGGACGTCAGTACGTTAGCACGGTCGCTGCGAGCGTGTTAGCGCGCTAACGCCGGTTTAGCGACGCTGCTGCGGACAAATGCTTTGCAGCGAGATCAGAGGAGGAGATTTCCTGCAGAGGTCACAGTCAGGAGTGTGTGAAGCAGCTTAACACACAAACAGCCTGAATATCTTGTGACCGGGCTGAGCGGCGGGGAGACGGGTTATTACTGGAAGCCAACTGGGACAAAACTCTCAGCTCTAGGCCGTCAGGATCCAGGATTTGAGGTCAGAGCAAACAGACAAACCCAGAACAGTGAAACACTCGTCAAAGTCCAAATTTAATGAAGCATAAAAAGGTTCAGCACCAGAAGCCTATCGGCATACACACACACATTATATACACACATCAGTAAAACACATCATGTACAGGAGCAAAAATGGATCCATCCAATCACTGCGAAGCAGAAACCTGCTTCTCTGGTTCGACGTTCATGGCTGTTAAAAACTGATTCCAGCAGCTGGAAATAGAAACAGCACATGACAGCTGAGAGGAGGCTTTATGTGGAAGCTATTTATGTCTGAAGACGTCAACCAGTTCAAAGAGCTTCAACACAGTGGACCAAACTGCTGTCAGACTGGACACAAAGTACAATTTAAATGTAAAACTCTGCCATCTAATGAAATCATGCTGTTTTGTGTCTTGGTCAGTCACATGAGACGAGGGACGTGTTTGACCGAGCAGCGTGAGGACAAAGCGTCAGCCGAGCTCCGTCAAAAGAAACGCTGCTGAAAACCTGCTGCAGGTTTGACGCTTTGACGACGTGACGCTGTGGAGTGACAGCGAACTGTAACATAAACGGCCACGCGGGTTTTCATTCATGTGCTCATCATGTACAAACTGCGTTCTGACCATTTACAAACATTCAGATTGACTTGACATCCAACAGTTCACGTCTTCAGAAGCTGATCGGCAAACCTTTGTCAGTGGACAGTTAGCGCGTTTGCTGCTAGCTAAAGAAGAAAACACTCAAACAGCTGAAGCTTCAGCGCTAACTGCTGCTACCTGCTAACTGCTATAACCACGTCTACAACACAAACATGTGACGCACTTGGAGCAGATTTTCTCTTTTGCTGGAGCTGGTTGTGACTGTTCCTGACTGTTTGATAACGGACCAATAACATCTTGTGATACTGACACTAAAAACCTCAGAGGCATCCATTTTGTTTGAAACTAAGAAACATTTCAGCTGGATGATCAGACTGAATTTGGTCTGCTTTTCACCCAAACATCTAAATGCTGTGTAAACAGGTTGTTGCTAACAGTGGTGCAGTGTCAATAAAGACCCGTCAGTCTTAGTGTATAAATGTAAAACGTGCGTCAGTCATGTGTGTTTCCAATATGCACCAAGCAAATATATTAGGTTTTAAATAGCTTTCATGAAAAATCGCACATTAAATCAGGAGTCTAATGAAAAGAAGCATTTACAGACGTCAGGCATGCCGTGTCGGTGCACTACAGCAAAGGTCAAAGTTCATGTGATAATAAATACAAAACAAGGCTCCATACAACGAGCAGGTTAACAGGGTTACACGTCCGTCCTGTCTGCTGACAGTTTGTCTCGTGGTCTCAAAGTGCAGATTACTGCAGCCAGATGCAACCAAAACCCTCAACCCAACACAGGAACATTTAAAGAACCTTCCAGACAACCTTCTAAGAGCCCTCTGGAGACATTATGAAGCATAGGAACATTTGAGAACCACCTGAAGAACTTTCTGAAGCTCCACTTTGACCACAGTCTAACAGCAACACTAAAGGCCTCAGTAAGCTTCAGACAGACTGTCTGCTGGACCGTCTCACAGACGATGGCAGGGTTCAAACTTCTGTCTCAGCCTCTTTCTTCACTCTTAACAACTAGTTACAACTACAATCAGTCATTTGCAGACGCTTTTATCTAAAGCAACGTTCGGTATCTTGCCCAAGGATATTTCGGCATGTGGACTGCCGAGGTCAGGGATCGAACCACCGACCTCCTGATTGGTGGATGACCACTGTACCTCCTGAGCCACAGCCATTCTGTTATTTTGCATGTGAACATGTGAGGTCCACACCACAAAGACACCAAAAGTGTGCTGTTTTATCCCAGGGCAAGGGGCCGAAATGAGCTGAGGGCCCAAAGACCCACCTCAGTCGCACTAGCCCCCCCCCCCATTGAAGTGTGGACACTCATGACAGACAGAAACACTCTGACTGCAGACGTGGACACAGTACATGTCATGTCCTCCTCTCAGGTCTAACAGCTGGGTTAAGTCAGCCGAGGCACTTAGTGGCCAAGAAGAGAGAGAGAGAAGTGAACGAGGCCAGTTTGATTGGCTGAACCTGAAGTCCAAATCGACCCTTCACCTCTTCACAAACAGCACTTTCCAAGAAGCATCTCATTCTGCATTTGTCCTGAAGGCATGAGGATAGAAGTCAGAGGCTTGTTTGATTGGCTGCTTGTAAGAACACTTTGATCGCACAGACAAAGCCAGAGATTTACGAAGTTAGAAAAATCTTAAAAGTGTTTTAAGAAAAGTGTGCAAACTAAATGAAGTGAAACTTGGAAAGCGTTCGGGCCGGCATGCTGAACTTGGTCTGAAAAAAAGGATTTATGAGTTCACACTATATACTGCTTTGTTCTTAAAAAGAGTCCATGAGAACAACCCAGTGCTGTGGTTTGTGGTGCAGCTTTCTCAAAAGTTAAACCACCCGAACTTTAAGTCCTTGAATGTCCGTGTTTTTTGAAAATTACCATTTTGGCTTTGTGCCTTCATCGAACAGCACAGGACAGGGAGAGGGGACGACATGCAGCACAGGACAGGGAGAGGGGACGACATGCAGCACAGGACCAGGGTCAGAATCAAATCCAGGCCACATGCTCTACCAGGGTGCCACAAACACCTACGCTGAAAACCAAAACCCCACATGATCCACATAGAGGCAAACTTTGACACAGGAAGTTGACATGGTGTGGTCGTCAATCAGGTTTATGTAGCTAATGAGACTCTGCTGCAAGAATAGAAACAACAAAGTGCAAAGCGCAAGATTCCTCCTTGTTCCCTTTTTAGCATGTAAACAGCACACTGAGGGATACAAGGGGAGAAGGCAAAGGAGGTGATGAACCTCCACAAGTCGCAACTCGTCAGAGCATTGAGATAATTTCTACTCCAGAAGTCATAACTACCACAACCCTGCGTTGTTCAGATGGGCTCGACTGGTGAACATAAAGGCTGCTTGAAACGGCTTCAAATGTTCCTCCTGACTAAATAATTATGAAGGACATTAAGAAACACTCTTTTTTCTCACTTTGTTTTCTTCTTGTGGGTCAGCCTGGAAATGTCCCACATGCTTTTACAAAGATGGATGACTGGCTTGTCTTTGTCTCTCTGGATGAAGAGGCTTGGGGTTGGTTTAAATGTCAGAGTAGAAAAGTATTTTTTCCACGTCATAGGTGTACCGTGAAGCACCTGTCCTACCAAAGTTGGGTTTAGTTCAGGTACACTAGAAGTGCATGGGTAAGGCACCCCAACAGATATGGCTCTGGTTCAGTTTGGCAGGGTGGCGGCAGGCCATTTGCCCGCCTCGTGCTGACTCACACGGTGGTCATGAGTTTGAGAGAACCTGACCTGAACCTAAGGATCTTCTTCTTCAGGTTGTGAGAGGCCTTGATCTTGATGAAGGCTTTCGCCTGAGCTGGAGTCATTTCCTGCCCCGCCGTCCGGGACCCAGCTGCCCCTAACTGGCTCCTCCCCCTGCCCATTCCACCTGTCCCACCCCCAGCCCCACCTCCTCCACTCTCCTCAGTATCACTTGTGGTGGTGCTCTCCTCCACATACTCCTCCTCACTGGACTCACTGTCTCCAAAGCAGTTTGTGGTGTAGTTGGACTTCTCGTCCTCACTGGTGTCCATGATGGTGGAGTGAAAGAGTGACGCGCACTCGGCTGAATACTCCGAATCACTTCCTGCCACATAGGAGTAAGGGCTGCTCAACTGCCCATCACAGGGGAGGCACACCTTGGCTGCAGAATGGCTCAACAGTTCCTTTCTTTGCCGCCGCTGAGCACGCTTGAACGCCTCATCGTAAGGTACCTCCATGATTGCACGTAACCGCCGGTAATCATTTCGTTTGTACTTCGGTTTGGCAACAATCCCGACCTGGTCTCGTCCATGGTGATGATGATGATGACCATGATGGTGGTGGATACCACTGTTATGGTGGTGGTTTCCATGGTGATGATACCTGGATGCACCCGATCGCACGCTGCTTAGCGTTGATTTGGTGCGTTTGTCCAGAACTCGGCCTTCTGGGATGGATGCAGGGAGGCGCTTGATTCTAGAGGAGGACACCCCATGTGCACTGCCACCACCAGCTGCTCTCTTGGAGACTTTAATGTGGACAGAGCCTCCATCTTCCAATGAACATGACTTTTTAGAGCTGGACCTGCGGTGGGATTTATCGACTCTTCTGTCTGACATAGACTCATCGTGTTCAGAGGTCCGACTCGTCTTCATTGTCGTCATGGTCTTCACCTTGACAGTCTTGATATTCTTGCTGCCGCCTTTGCAGAGTCTGACGTTCTGCGGCTGGGCGGGGATGTACTTGCCGTTAACCATGTGACTCCCTCTTCTTTCTCCTCCTGCTTCATCCTGACTCTGGGAGGAAGAACCTAGACTGGTTGTGTCCTGCACTGACCTGTCAACCATCTCTGTCTGGCCAGCTTGAAGAGGCTTGGGGCTTTTGTTGGGAGTAGCTGACTGTGTTTTGACAAGAGGAGCTTTGAGGAGCAGGTCCTGGTCAGGAGGGTAACATGGCTGCTTGGTCTCTTTGGGGGAGAAGTTAGCTTTGGGACCGCCCAGCCCCCTGAAGTCTTTCGGCAGAGTGGACACTGCTGAGGGAGGGAGAAGCCTTTTGCTTTTCTTTTTCAGCAGATTGTCAACGCTTGTATTAACGTCCTCGTTAGTGACAAAAAACCCATTTTGGATGCCATTTGTAAGAGGAGAGCTGTTCTGATTTGGGGCTGGGTCAGTGTTGTTAACCTGGAAGCCATGTTGCATCATCTTATTTTGGGTTTCCTGCTCCTCAAATTTACTCTCCACAGACCACAGCCTCTGAGGAGATGAGATGGTAGCACTTTCTGCTGATGCTCCTCCTGCTGGCCAGGAGGATTTCAGATCAGACCCCCTCAGAGTCCCTATACCAGACCCAGAGCAGGGACCAGACACCTGCCTCACACAGAGACTAGCCTGCCTCAGGATGCTCTTTGATGGGTCAGTGCTGATGCTGGTCCTGGGTCTGCTGGTCCTGACGGGCAGGGCCCTTTGCTGCAGTAGACTGTAGATGTAGCTGTCCAGTCGTTTATGAGAAGGAGTTTGGGAGGAAGAAGAAGAGGGGGCTGGCCAAGAGGAGCTTTGAGGTACAAGAGGAGCTGAAACTGA
>JBBMOE010000104.1:377939-390439 GCA_037975065.1 Chaetodon trifasciatus | reverse complement strand
AGACCAGGACCGGCACAGACCAGGACCGGCACAGACAGGGACCAGCACCAGCACCGGGATCAGACCCGGCCCGCTGAGCTTCCTGCGCTCTGAAACGTCTGTTTGTGTCTCAGCTGCTTCGTCTCGAGCTGAAAGTCGATCCGCGGCTCGCTGGAATCTGCATGTGTTCCTGCTTCCAGAGGGGGGGCGGCCTCGCTAATCTGATCCAGATTCAAGTTCAGAGCTGCAGCTGCAGCAGGGACGGCGTCCAAAAACACAACACACACAGGAGATCTCCACCGGGAACCAGGCCTCCGTCCTCAAAGACCGAGACCAAGACGGACCAGACGGAGGTCAGACTTCCTGTCTCTAAAACACCATTCTGAAACGCCGACGCTCCACCGCAGACCCCGAGAGACACCCCGTCAGTCCACCGCAGACCCCCGAGAGACACCCCGTCAGTCCACCGCAGACCCTGGAGGATGCCGGTGAAACTGATATTTCAAGGCCTTGAACAGTATTTATCAAAACCTTTCCAGGACTTCCAGGCTGCTGTCTGCTCACCTGTCTGTCTGCTCACCTGTCTGTCTGCTCACCTGTCTGTCCTCATGCCCAGGTGTTAGGACAGTCGACCTTCAGCCCAAACATTCTTCACATGGAAACATCTTTCTCACACACACACACACACACACACACACACACACACACACACACACACACACACACCTCCTGCTTAAATATCTTAAACCTGCGATCACTGAAACTCCCAGCATCCGCTCTGAGCTGGGGGGTCACCCCCCCCGTCGACTTTAAGACTCTTTCCAGGTCTTTAGAATAAAAAAGGAGGAGGACAGTCAGTGACCAATCAGGATCCAAAGAGGAAGGAAACTGGTCTTCATTGATCGATCAGCTGATCTGATCACCGATCAGTCTGAAGAATCTGTTTTTATTTTCATTTAGTCTAACTGACTCGTCCTTTATTGGACAGAAAGAATCAATAATGACAAACGTCTCATCGTCACTCAGAGCATCTTCATCTTCATCATCATCATCAGTTTCTACAGCAGAAGAAGAGCGGCTGATCCCGCCTTCACCCCTGACCTCTGACCTCACACGGCACACCTGAGTCACTCCGTCCCAGCCCGGGCTCAGAGAGGTCAGAGGTCATGAGACAGACAGGTCAGGACCTACCAGCTGTTTCCTGAGCAGCAGGATGTTCTCCTCCAGCAGCCTCTCCTCGGAACTCAGCTGGTCGTCCCTCCGCCGCTCCTCCTCCTCCTCCTCCTCCTCCTCCTCCCGGAGCTCCAGAGCGGCCCGGACCAGCACCTCCTGCCGCCGCCGCAGGTACTCCAGCTCCTCGAGCCCGGACACGGTGGCCTCCAGCCGCTCCCGCACCGAGCGCAGCGCCGCCGCGTCCGCGTTCGCGTCCACGACGGCTGTGTCCCGCCTGGAGGCGGCGGACGGCAGCATCTCCTCCGTCAGTCTCTCCGGTGACCTCAGGGTCTCTGCAGGGTCAGGGTCTCTGCAGGGTCAGGGTCTCTGCAGGGTCAGGGTCCGGAGGAGATGCAGGGTCTCAGCAGCATTGTGCGGAGCCTAGCGTGTCTCTGTGAGGACGCTCTGCCGCACAGGACGCAGCGGGGTCGGATCAGATGGAAGGAATCACCTGGGGACACTCACCTGGTTGAATCAGCTGGTTAAACTGACCCCGGGTCTGAGCTGAACAACGGGTCCGGGTCTGTCAAAGAAGCGGCTCAGACAGTGAATCCAGACTCAGACCCGCAGGCTGCTCCCCTCTGCAGCTGCCACTATCAACCGGTGGTCTGAGGGTCCTGCTGCCGTCAAACTGGTCAAACTAATCCGAGAATCAGAACCGGATCCAGTCAGGTACCGCGTCCAGGTAAATCCCAGCATGCCCCGCGGCAGCAGCGGGAGTGTATCCGTCAGAATGAAGCGGGGAGTCGGACTTCACTCCGTCCTGCTGCCGCTCCTCCTGCAGCTCCGTCCAGACTGACCGACAGCCGCACGGAGTCCGCTAAGCCCCGCCCCCCTCCCCCGACGCCGACGGACGCGCTCTGTGACGTTGCATCCAAAGAAGGCAAGTAGTTCCGTTGGGATCCTTCAAAATAAAACACCTCCATGATGTTTTCGGAAGCTTTGCGATACATCGGCTTCAAATTACTCCAGTAAGACGCAACAAGCTTAATCCTTAGCTGTCAAAATACTGTAACGAATGTAAAATTAACGAAGGCTTGTATTTTTGACTGTCCCCTCATAACTGACTTCTGGTGCAGTGTGTGTAAAGAAATTGACATTATTTTCAAGAAGAAATTATCCCTAGAACCCATTTCTTGTGTTCTGCAGTGAACCTAACCCCCTCCTCACTGAAGCTGCTTCAGGTGTTGCTGTTTGGTGCCAGGAGATGTATTCTCCTCCACTGGATGCTGGACGCCGTCCCTACTACTTCACTTTGGATCAGGAACATTATGGAACTTGTCCCTCTTGAAGCAATAAGCTTCTGGCTGAAAGACAATCC
Organism: Chaetodon trifasciatus; assembly: GCA_037975065.1. Taxonomy (NCBI): domain Eukaryota; kingdom Metazoa; phylum Chordata; class Actinopteri; order Chaetodontiformes; family Chaetodontidae; genus Chaetodon; species Chaetodon trifasciatus. The sequence goes on along the minus strand of JBBMOE010000104.1, from coordinate 387,927 downwards.
TTTTAAATTCTTCAAAATCTGGAATCCTTTTCTGGACTGTACTGGTGAGGATGGGGCTCAGGCCCTACGGAGGGGTCTAGATGGACTAGCATGGACTGAAATGAAACTTTCTGTTGATGTTCTGTTGTTTATACCTGTAATTTTGAAATTAAATAAAATATTTATATATATAAAAAAGAAGTTATGTGGAATAGAAACTGTGGCCTCACAGCACGAAGGTTGTTGGTTCGATTCCCGGCAGAGCCTCTCTGTGTGGAGCTTCAGGCAGCTGTCCAGCTGTGAGGCCTGCGTCCGTCCTCAGGACGTCCTCAGACTTCACTGGATGTCAGCGGACGTTAAATCTGAACTTCTTAATTTAATGTAGAATCAGAAGCTGATCTAAGGTCGATCAAATGAATTCCACTGTTACCACGGCGACAGCAACACGTCATTTCAATTTCATAGTAGAACAGAATAGAACAGAATAGAATAAATAGCACGATTCTACTGAATTAGCACTTTCACTTTTCTGCTTTTAGTATTTTAGGCAAGAACTTTTGGACTTACATAAGATTTGGGACGCAGGACTTTTACTTGTGACAAAATATTTCTACTCTGAAGTACTACTTACTACAACTTTACTTCCTTTCACTGCCACAACTTCAAAGTACAAACTGTGAAATAATGAGTCAGTGTGTTATTTGGAAAAATCATCTTTATTTCTTGATTGATTTTGTGTCTTTGGACCACTCACTGTCTTGTTCTACATGTTTCACGTCTTTATCTGTAGGTCAGTAATAAAACGAAGATTATTTTGGAAGGAACGTTGACCAACTTCCGGTCTGATCGTCTTAGTTTTGTGAACCGGATGCTCCGCCTATCGACCCCTCCTCCTCTGTGAGGCCTCCGTCAGGTCCTAGCGCCCGGCCACAGGTGGCCCTTAAAGAAAGACAATGAAGAGTTGTTGTCGTTGTTGTTGTTGTTGTTGTTGTTGTTGTTGTTGTTGTTTTGTTTTTCATTGACAGAGGTGAACAGGGGTGAGAGGGTTATATGAACTCACAGAGTGCAGGAGAGGAAAACAAAGTGTTGCACATATTTCCGGCAGGCCAACACAAAATCACTTCACAAACATGGAAACAGAGAATAACTCCAGCGTCTGTCTTGTGTCCAGATTGAGTAACTGCATTCATGTATTGTCTGACTTCCTCTTGGAGACGGTTAGCACAGGGCGTTTGGTGAGTGAATTTCTGAGCTTTGGCTAAAAATAATGTTAGATTGATTATGTGATATCGGTCTGAAAAGACACCAAACAGAACATTTTGATAGTCCAAAGCAAAATGTTGGTCAGTACGTTGACGGATGAAAGTGGGGACATTCTTCCAAAAAGTCTGCAGGTGAGCAGAAGAGGAGGTGAAGGTCTCCAGGAGTCTGTCCACAGAAGAGTTCTCTGATGTCCTCTTCATGTCTGCACACACAGACTGGAGGGACAGACTCGTGGAGGAGTTCGAGGGACACTTCTTTGGTTTTATCTGTGATGGAATATTTGCAGGGGAGGGACCGTTTGTTCTCCAGGTCAGATGTGTGAATGTATTGTTCCAGTATGACGCGGCACTGGGAGTACTGGTGATTCCTTTTTGGTACAGTGCGCGTACAGAACGATTATTGTTCTTTTTCATTGAGAAGCGGCTTCGAAACACTTCTGTCTGCACGGGCTCCAGAGGTGACGGCTCAGCTTCAGGTGAGGTGACGTTTTAAACGACAGCAGAGGAGTACTGCATCAAGTACTACTGCGTATTCTTTCAGAGGGAAAGGAAATGTGTATTTATGTAAAGTGTGATAACAACGAGCCGTTTGGTCTGAGAGGCTGACTGACTAAAGTGAAGTCCGGATGCTCTGAAAAAAACTGAGATTCGGTTAATAGCAACTGAAATTTGAGGCATTTTTTGGAAATCAGGAAGTGTCCTCTGCCAGCCGGCCGCTGAGGCGTCCCCAGTCTGCTGTGGTCCGCCCTTTGATGGGGCTCTGTTCAATGAAGTCGGACAGCTCAGGACAACCACGGCCTGAATCTGAACGTGGAGAAGCACCTGTGAGCGTTTTAACTGAACAGTCCGCCTTCTCACACCTGGTTTCTACTGCTGGACAGAAGGACTTACAAGGCCAAAGTTCTGTGGTGCCTGGAACGTAAATTTGTGTTCACTGGAATCAAACGCTTTGCAAAAGTCCAAAAATAGAATAAAGCTGTCATCAGGGCAGTTTTCAGCATAATCAATAAGGTCAGAACAAGTCTCCTGTTGGTGGATATGTTCATTCATTCCTGCATGAATCCTGTTTGTGTTCCATCAGTAACGTCATCCAGTGCTGCTGTGCTGTTTGGAGGTTTTCTATCATTATCGAGGAGACAGATCGGTCTGCAGTCATCAGTGCGGAGCGAGTCCTTACGAGCTTTAGGACACGTGTTCAAAGCCCTCGATATGAGGCAGGAGGAAGACTCTGTGGAGGAAGAGCACGTTTACCACAAACTGTTCTGTAAAAGTCAGATGTCAAGCCGTCAGTTCCAGGAGATTTACTGGATTTAAGTTGCTGAATGGCCAGTCTGACGTCCTCTGAGGCGACGTGCTCGTCACAGAGGTCCCTGTCCCAGATTTGACCTGAGAGACGTCCACAAAGCATTCTGTTGCATTTTCACCATATTGTGATTTCTGTAGGTTCCTGTAGAGCACTAAGCAGTGGATGGATACCTGTGACAGCTCCACCTGTGACAGCTCCACCTGTGACAGCTCCACCTGTGACAGCTCCACCTGTATTGAGTTTTTGGATGCAGTTGCTCTGCTGCGTGACTTGTTGTGTTGTCCTCCAGCCATTGCTCTGTGGATCTCACCTGAGCTCCTTCTGCTCTGAGACGAATCTCCTTCATTACTCACACAGTCACACGCTGAACTCGCCATGCATTTGGTGAAATTTGTCTTCCGCTTTATCCCATCCTGGTCGTCCTTCCTCCGCAGCAGACCAGGAGCGGTGGGCTGCCAGCTGACCGGCGTCCGGGGACCCAGCTCTCTTCGTCACCTTTGGTCAGGTGACAGGTGACCTTCTTGCATGTTTTTAGTGTTTTTTATGGAGGAAACTCCAGGTGAGCACGAGGAGAACAAACTCCACACAGAAAGGCTCTTTTTCCTCGAGCAGCAGGCACTGAAGGCATGGTGGAGGACACGCCCCCAGCGCCCACAGCGGGAATCGAACCGGGACCTTCTAGCTGTGAGGCGACAGTGTTACCACCGTTCCACCGTGCCACCAAGCTAACTCGGTATATTTCATCTAGCTTGAGCTGCTGCTCAGTTAGTTCTTGTTTGTCATCTTCTGTTGATGTTCTTCTGTTGTTATTATGATAAATAAAAAAGCAAGATTCAAAAACTAATGAAGAGGAGCAGCTCTTCGCAAGGAAGTCAGGTTTAGTTCATTTCTGTTGTTTTGGTTCTGGTTGTTTCAATAATTGAAGGGTTGAATTCCATTTCATCTCAGATCGTTTTTGTTTACATTGAGTTATGTTTAATGGTAATGTTGTTTTTACTGCATTAAGTCTGAAATGTAAACTCTTGGACCCCAGGAAGCATAGTCTCCACTGCAGCGAGGACTGATGGGGATCTGTGATAAATAAATAAATAAATAAATAAATACAAACTGTTAGATCTTCAGGCATACACTGAGTGAGAGCAGCAATTCTGGTAATTACTTTTGTTTCTTCCTCTTTTCTTAGTTTGGAGGATCCATCCTGTTGTAGGTGTTTTTCTTTCCGGTGTTTTTGGAAACATTTCTCCCTCAAAGCTCTCTGCCACTAACATTTTATTAGAAAGTGAAGCTTTCTGTGACAACAATCGTGGAGTTTCCAGTATGAGCTCCTGGAGGTTCTGGCATTGGGTGTGAAGTTAATTTGAAGGTTTCTAGTTTTCTGATGTGTGAGCGGGGTGGTCAAAATGTTCATCTAGACTGCTGGAGACTGACCAGCAGTGGATTCGTGATCTGCAGGTACCAGTTTTGTTTGCTCGTGTAGGATTTACTATCTGGATTCTTGTTTCTCCAGATGTCTAATTGAAATTTCTGCATAAATAAGATGACATTGGAGAGAGAACTTGCTCTGTTTTTTTGGGGCCGTCTATCTACAGAGTCGTGTACCGTAACACTGAAATCACCACCAACAGACAGCGGGTTTGGATATTTAGATACAAAACGTGAACCAGAGTGTCAAACAGGAAGTCATCATCAGTTTTAGTAGTAGAACCATACACACTGGCCAGGAGGACTATAATGTCATCAAGTTTGACAATTAGTGTAAGAAATCTACCATTTGCATCACTCTGGGAGTGTAATGTAGCTCCTTCATCAGTTTTTCAGGGAGGTGACTCCTGCTCATCACTTCCCCACAGACTTTTCCAGAGTTTAGTGTCATCTATGAGTGAGTGTGATTCTTGTTGTTTGACAAGGAAAAACGGGGCTCTGTGTTTTAGATTATCACTCAAGCCTCTGGCATTAAGTGAAACCACTGATAAAGACATCATAAGAAATTATGCAGCTGATTCAGAAATCTCAAATTAGCTTTAATGTTCCTCCTCTTCATCATCAGGGCCTTCACCGTCACGTCTCCTGCGGTGAGCAGATAGAAAATACAGAAATGCACTGCAGTAATTCATGAAGCCCTCGTCGTGAAGTTACACACAGGGCGCTCACACACCTCTGAGAGGAGCGCAAAACAGAAAGACCAGGCCTCCACGACAGACGTGCACACAAAGAGAGTGACGACGGTGGTGACAGGGACAGCCGTCCTGTGAGGAGACGTCTGGAGGACGAGAACAAGCCAGTCAGTTGCCTGAAGACTTTTTGAAGACGCTTTGAACGGACAGATGACGTCGCACGCCGACGCGGACTTCGTCAATCCAAACAGTGAGTTTACATCACGTGTCTGTGACACTAATCTTTATTGTTCTCTGCACAGTGAACAGTGTCCCCGTCTGTCCCTCAGAGTCTTTGTGGGTCACTTCAGATTAAACTGTCTGGTGTTTCGTGAATGAGGTCATCGCTCTGCCTCATTTCTATGTTAATGAGGAGGAGAAGCTGTGAGAGGAGCGCCTCCTCCTCCTCCTCCTCCTCCTCCTCCTGCTGCTGCTGCCAGACCCCTCATCTGGTTTTATCTTAATTTGAAAGAGTTCACCTGAGACTTCCTTCCTGTCTGGTCAACAAATAGGATTTCTACCTGTCGTGTTGGGCGGAGCTAAGGTGACACCTGTTCACCACCAACTGAGTCTCTCAGTCTGTCTCTGTCCTCATGTCTCTCTCTCACACACACACAGAAGACCTCAGCACCCTGTGTGTGTGTGTGTGTGTGTGTGTGTGTGTGTGTGTGTGTGTGAGGGACAGAGGAGCTCCACCTGGTGACCTGAGGAGAATCATCTGAAACAGAATCTGAGGACGACTCGTCTCTGCTGTTTTGGGACTCTTTGATGTCTTCATGCTGGACCTGCAGCAGCTTCACGGCTGATCTGAGAGCAGCTGTTTCTTCTTCTTCATCATGAAAGATTCACAACGTAAAGAACGAAGACGAGCGACAGAAACAGACAGACGCCGGTCCTCCGGGGACAAAGACTGGGACTTTATGTTGTAAGACATGAAGACGAGAGGCTCAACTGAATGTCTTTGTTTTGGACACTGAAAGACATTTGAGGACATCATGTTGGACAAATTGAGATTATTACAAACGGAACGAGTTTGACACCTTTAAAAGACTAAAAGTGATTCACCTGAAGCAGGAAGCGTCTCTGCGGTCCCACTGACTGAAGCTGATCTGGGATCTGTGGTCCGAACGTGCTGTTTGCAGGCTGAGCAACGGTGAACTCTTATTTGGACACCTTTCACCCGATTGGCCGGGTGCTGATCACGTGGACTCAGTGGTCCGGCGGGAAGGCCGAGGTCCAGGTCTGAGCGCCGCACGCGAAGACAAAAGACACGATGAAGAATTAATGAAGCTGCCGAACAAAGAGCTTCGACCCGCTGCAGCTTTAAAGCTTCACGCTGATATTTCTGGATCTTTAATGGACACGAGAACCCACAGGAGACACCGCCGTCCACCTATAAACTGTCCTCTGCCGGAAGACGTTCATGAAGAGACGTTTGAAATTCTGCTGCCGCTCAGAGACGATAACAAGATGTCTTCTTCAGAAGTGGACGCAGATCTTTTCTATCAATAATCAATAATAAACAGACGAAAGCGACGATGAGGAGCAGCAGTGTGTGTTTGATGTGTGTTTGATGTGTGTTTGTGTCCTCAGGCCTGAGATCAGCTGATCGTCTGGAGCTTCATTAGAGCCAATCACAAGTTAATCCTCCATCTGAGAATATTGATCATCAGACAGACAGACAGACAGACAGAGAGACAGACAGAGAGAGAGAGACAGACAGACAGACAGACAGACAGACAGGCAGAGAGAGAGACAGACAGGCAGACAGACAGACAGGCAGACAGACAGGCAGAGAGAGAGACAGACAGGCAGACAGACAGACAGGCAGACAGACAGACAGGCAGAGAGAGAGACAGACAGGCAGACAGACAGACAGGCAGACAGACAGACAGACAGGCAGACAGGCAGACAGGCAGACAGACAGACAGACAGGCAGAGAGAGAGACAGACAGACAGAGAGACAGACAGAGAGAGAGAGACAGGCAGACAGAGAGACAGGCAGACAGACAGACCAACAGACAGACAGACAGGCAGACAGACAGACAGGCAGACAGGCAGGCAGACAGAGAGACAGACAGGCAGACAGACAGACAGACAGACCAACAGACAGACAGGCAGGCAGACAGACAGACAGAGAGACAGACAGAGAGAGAGAGACAGACAGACAGACAGGCAGACAGACAGGCAGACAGACAGACAGGCAGGCAGACAGACAGGCAGACAGACAGACAGACAGACAGACAGACAGACAGACAGACAGACAGGTTGAAGGTTTCAGGTTTCAAACGTCTAAATTCAGTTTTTACATCAAACGCTGCAGTTTGTGCTGGTGAGATCCTGCTGGACTCACACTGTGTGTGTGTGTGTGTGTGTGTGTGTGTGTGTGTGTGTGTGTGTGTGTGTGTGTGTGTTCTGGTCAGTGTCAGTCTCACTGTCTCTCCTGCTGCTTCACTAATCCCACTTCCTGCTTATCATCCTCTTATCTACAACACTGTGTGTGTGTGTGTGTGTTTAGTCTGTGAGGGGTGTGTGTGTGTGTGTGTGTGTGTGTGTGTGTGTGTGTGTGTGTGCGCGCTGACAGCAGGCTGTTCTCTGTGTGTCAGTGCTCCCTCAGCTGTGTGTTTTTCAGCAGCTTCTGAGGTCAAACATCACGTTTTGGTCAGACGTGAAGACTGAAAGCTCACATTTAACTTGATGAACTGGTTCAGCACAGATGTCCAGTCTGTCCCAGTCTGTCCCAGTCTGTCCCAGTCTGTCCCAGTGGCAGCATGTGGAGGGACCACAGTGACCAATCAAATCACAGCTGAATGTCGTCTCTATTGATGGATTATTGTTTTGTCCATGAAATGTCCAAACAGCCTGTGACTGATGGTCCACAGAGCCGTCCTGTCCTTCACTCATTCACTCATTCACTCATTCATCCATCATGTTTGCAGCTCCCCTGCTTCTTCAAGACACCGTGAGAACGGAAAAAAAAACGTCAAAGACGACAGAAATCATCATCACCTTTAATCAGTTAATCAACAAACATCTTCAGAATCAATACCTGATCAATGAGCCACTGACCAATAAAAACAATCCATGTCTCTACAGGACATCATCGGCAGGACGGACGTCTTGTCTCAGTTTGTCTCTTCTCTCTAGAAAACGTCACTGGTGGAGGAGTGTGTGTCTGCTGGCTGCTCCGCCGGTCTGATGGAGGGCAGGTGGACATCCACCCTCCTGCCTCCAGCTGGAGAAACAAAACACTCGTCAGGTATGAACGTCATCAGCATGACATCATCAATCCAGAACACCTGTGTCAGGTGTGTCACACCTGTTAGATGACCAAGAGGACAAATGAGTGAGACAGAGAGCAGGTGGAGCTGATTCTCCACCCAATGCCATCAAACCACCACAGAAGAAGACACACGAGCGGAGGACGTTTCTATCGAGGTGCTGTCATTTCCGCCTCAGCTCAGAGGAAACACTTCCTGCTGTCACACTTCCTGCTGTCACACTTCCTGTTGTCACTTCCTGCTGTTTCTTCTCTTCTCTCCTCCGTCTTCTTCCTCTTTTATTCCATCATGTCCTAACCCTTGGTCTTTTGCTGTGTGTGTTTACCTGTGTATATACTGCTTTCCTTAAATGTTGGACGGTGCTGTTCTGCCTATTATGACTAAATAAAGCACAAAAAAAAAAATGCTGTCACACTTCCTGTTGTCACACTTCCTGCTGTCACACTTCCTGCTGCCACACTTCCTGCTGTCACACTTCCTGCTGTCACACTTCCTGTTGTCACACTTCCTGTTGTCACACTTCCTGCTGCCACACTTGAAAATGGGTGGGTGGAGCGACAACCTCCACCTGTGCAACTCACCTGAGAGCTAGAAGAGTGCTGTTCACCTGGTGAACACTGAGCCAGTCGATCAGCCGATTGGTCACGACAGACACTTTAAACGATGATGTCATACAGGAAGTGCAGTGACTGAGTCAGAGGTTCAGCTGATGTCAGATCAGTGTGGAGACGTTAAACTGCATGAACCTCGTTAATCTCATTAAAATCACCTGACCTGTCCTCTCTGTCTGCGTCTCCACGGCAACACACTAACATCACATCCCTCCCTCAGTTGGTTGTCATGGTTACCAAGCTCATTCTAATGACAGAGATGAAACTGACAGACCCTCAGTTTTACACACAAACACACACTCATATAAACATGCTCTCTGATTGGCTGGTGAAGCGTGATGTAAACACGCCAGCAGAGGCAGCGGGTGGCTGCTCGTTTCCATGACAGCAGAGACAGAAAGCAAACCACAGCAGCAGAAGAAGAAGACGAAGCCTCGACACTATGGACCGTTCCTCTAATGACTTAGCTTCATGCTAACGTCTGCTAGCTGAGTGCAGCTCAACACAGGTGAGCGCTCAGCTAACGTTAGCATGCTAACATCTACTCATGGAGCGCCGACAAATGTCTGAGGACTCAACCCATGAGGTATGAACACGTGAACACATGAACACTTATGAACACGTGAACACATATGAACACTTATGAACACGTGAACATGTATGAACACGTGAACACATGAACACTTATGAACACGTGAACCCATGAACACTTATGAACACGTGAACATGTATGAACACGTGAACACTTATGAACACGTGAACATGTATGAACACGTGAACACTTATGAACACGTGAACCCATGAGCAGCGTCCTCTGGGCTGATCAAAGCTTCAGTCTGCTCTCTGCTGATTCGTCGACACACTCGATCACTCTGATCTCTGATCACCTTCTGACTCGATAAATACAGACAGAGCGAGCCGATTGGCTGACGTCCTCGGAGTGTTGCTGACGGCAGGAAATGAAACTTCACTTGTTATTGTTGTGATTATTTTCACAGAGTGAACACACACTGAAGACTCCACTGTCAGCATGTTCACACACACACACACACACACACACAGAAAGCTCAGTCAGTCAGTGTAAACATTACCATGTATGGAGCTGTGGTGAGGCTGGATGTGTGCAGTCAGTGTGGAGCGCACACACACACACACACACACACAGACACACACAGACATACACACACACACACAAACACACACAGACACACACAGACATAAACACACACACACACACACAGACACACACAGACATACACACACAGACATACACACACACACACACACACACACACACACACACAGACATACACACACACACACACACACACACACACACAGACATACACACACACACACACACACACACACAGACATACACACACACACACACACA
>JBBMOE010000104.1:336835-373176 GCA_037975065.1 Chaetodon trifasciatus | reverse complement strand
CTCCTGCTCAGTGCATACACACAGAAGCCACCATACGTCATGTAGCTGACCAATCACGTGCGGCTTGAACAGAAAAAAAGTCGAGAAAAAAGAATCGCGGCCGCTCCGGCTCGCAGGCAGGAGGCTCCATCGTTCCCTCCAAAAGTTAGCGACCCACACATCACTACTTCCCCCACCTGCTCCACTGTTATAAAAAATGGCGGCGTAACTTGGCGGGCATTACCCTCTGCGTGAGAAACACAAGGTGTGGCGTGTGAGCGTGTGAACGGGTTGAAATGCGAGAGACTTGAGAGTTTTGTGGTCGTGTTATAACTTGACGTTCTACCACCGCCCTCGGAACATTTACTGCGCAGGTGCTGCAGGTAGCTGTCGGGTTTGTATAGATCCTTTCGCTCGCTTCGTTTTGAAAACCACGTGGTCCACATCATGTGTGCTTCAGCATTGCGTGTTGTTTGCGCATGACGCCCCTCACGGCGCCTATAGCATAGCGTTAGACTGAATGGATGGCCCCTATGTATCAGGCCCGATGTCACAGATACCAGATCTAGAATTTTCTTCAATACCGGGACCGATACTGATACCCATATCGGATCGGTGCATCCCTAAGTGAAATAAATCATGAATTTACTTAAATTTCCTTCATATGAGACAGCCGTGGACAGACGTGGACGCTCGTTCTGTCTCTGCTCTCAACACATCAGATGTCATGTGACTCTCAGCTGATTTGTTCAAATGTATCTGATGCTAAATTCACTGGCTGCTGTCTCCACGAACACATTTTCCCACAATACACCTGCCTCCCCAGCTGGTAAACAGGCGTGTAAACAGGTGTGTGGTTGTGTGTGCACATACAGCGGCTGTGGGTGTGTATCCAGGTGCTCCTCTGGTCTCTCCTCGTCCAATGGCAGCTCAGCGTCTCCCCAGGTCAGAGGGGGCGGGGCTTGATGGACAGCAGGAGAACTTCCTGCAGAGTGGGCGGGTTCTGGACTGGGGGTGGGCGTGGCTACAGCCTCTGGGGTCACAGTCAGACAGAGCATTTAGTTACAAAGTGCGCTGCTAACCCGGGCAGGAGCTAACGCTACGACGTACAGTAGTACTTCTGTTAGCACTGCTGCTGTTTATGCTATTACAGCTACTACTGCTAATGCTATTACTGCATATGACACTAATGCTAAGGCTAATGCTATTACTGCATATGACACTAATGCTAAGGCTAATGCTATTACTGCTTCTGCTGTTTCTAACCTGGTGCTACAATTGGCTGAGGAGTCTCCTCGATCAGCAGGCTGGTTGGTTCAGAGGGAGAGGGTGTGGTCAGAGGCGGAGTCTCTGAGCTTGGTGGGGTTGGGCTGGGTGAAGGAGTAGGTACTGGTGTAGGAACCAGTGATATCGGCCTCTCCTGGAACAGAACCAGCAGCAGGATTCAGATGGACTGACGACTGAAGATTTCCAAGTTTTCGTTTGTTCTGATTTTTTGTACCTCATAATGTGCTCCTGGACCTGGCGGCTCCAGTCCCGGTTCTGGTCCTGTTTCCAGTGTGTCTCTGTGTCCCAGCATCAGTGCAACGTGCTCGGTCAGGACCTCATCAACCAGCTGCCTGATCAGAGCCGAGTCCACCGCCATGTTGGAGTCTACGAACAGCTGCAGACCTCCACCTCCTGCTGCCTCCACTGAACACACACAACATGAACATCACAGTGAGACGAGTCCTCCTCAGGCCGGTGAGACAGCGCAGCTCTTCACCCCAAACACAAGAACAAAGTCATCCAACGTCTGTCCTCCAAACACATCTCAACGCGTCACACTCTGAAGATGTTCTGGAGATTTAAACCCTGGACTTAACGCCACCCGTCAATCCTGAACCAGGTCCTTCTGTACAGTCTGTGTCCTTTATGAGGACATGTTTTCACCTCAGACAGAACAGATCACAAACACGATGAGTAGAAAGTGTCAAACTGACACAGCAGCATGTTCTTCTTTACGTCTTCTGGCTCAGAGGACGGCTAAATACATCCATCCAACACTTCTTACTGCAGACTGCTGTGAAGATCAGAGCACAGGTGATACATCTGAGGGGTTTTTAAAGATTTACGTCTACAGCAGGAACCAATGAGCTTGGAGCTGAGACCCACAGACGGGAGGTGAGACAGCACTGACAGACAGACAGACACATGAGATCTGATGATGAGAAGACAAACAGAATAATCACTTAAGTTTAACGTGAGCTGGTGAACCAATGAGAAGACGTCTGCTCCGATTGGTCCGTCAGCCCGTCTGCTCACCGATGTCTGAGGTGACACTCTGCTCCTCGGACTCTGATTGGTCAGTGCAGTCGTTCTGGGCGGGGTCAGGGGGAGGGGGGCAGTACATCTCTGAAATCATCCGGGACATCAGCTGCTGCTCCACCCTGAACGCAACAGACACAAACAGAAGAGAATAAAGCTTCGATGTGCTGTCGGTGCCCCAGGATCCACTTCGATCCACTTCAGTCCACTTCAGTCCACTTCAGTCCACTTCAGTCCGGTTTCTCACCATTCCACCAGCCGGTTCTCCAGGACGTCTCTCTGCAGGTTGATGTCCAGGACAGAGGCCTGATCCTGGTCAGGGGAGGTGGAGCAGGCCTGGGGAGGGAAGACTGGACCCTGATATAGAACGGGAGGAGGAGATGGACCTCCATCCAACTCCACCACCTCCTCACCCACAACACTCACCTCCTCCTGCTGAGGAGAGAAAAGAGAGGACAAATAAAAAGTGATGAACAATGAGAGGAAACGACAGCAAATGACTCAAACTGATGAAGGACGTCAATCAAACAGAGTCAGGAAGAAGAACCCGAGAGGCTCAGGAGGACCAGCAAAGACCACGTCCCCGAGTCCATCGAACCAGCAGCACACGAGACCCAAACCGTTCACCTGAGAGAGCGAACAGCAGAAAAGCAACGAGCTCCTGCAGATCTTTGAGCGGCTCTTTCAGACCACGTGAGCTGTCCAATCACGTGCAGAGTTGGACTGAGTGGATCAGGAAGCAGTTCTGAGCGTGTCCAGCAGGAGGAGCTATGAGGCTGCGGCTGATGTTTCATCAGCTGCTCAGCTTCCATCAAAACCAGCACTCATGGAAGGAGTCCACAGAAAGACAGGGACAGGGAGCAGGGACATGCCCTGCAGCCATTGGTCACCATGGATCAGCCCTTCACCTCACCTGTCCATCAGCGTTTAACGATGTCATTCATGTGACGGTGATGTCGCGGCGTTGAATCGACATCAAGCCTCCAAAAGTCATGAAGCTCATGTCAGTCCACGAGCTGAGGACAACAAGGACGTGATGGACGACCAACGAACAGACACACGAGGGGAAGAGGACGGTTACCTGGACGCTGTCAGCAGCAAACAGGAGGTCAGTTCCAGGGAAGACGCTCTCTTCTTCCTCCTCTTCTTCTTCACTCTTCCTCTCGATGATGTCAACACCAGGAAGAGGAGGAGCCTCACCTGCATCCAGCTGCCCCGCCTTCTGTCAACACAATACCACCTGTGAGTGACCTCTGACCTCCAGCTGTAACAGTCACTGACAGGAGGTGAAGCTTCTCCTTCAATAGAGACACATGACAAACACAGAGAGAGAGTGTGTGTGTGTGTGTGTGTCGGTGTGTGTGTGTATGTGTGTGTGCGTGTGTGTGCGTGTGTGTGTGTGTATGTGTGTGTGTGTGTGTGTGCGTGTGTGTGCATGTGTGTGTGTGTGTGTGTGTGTGTATGTGTGTGTGCGTGTGTATGCACGTGTGTGTGTGTGTGTGTGTGTGTATGTGTGTGTGTATGTGTGTGTGTGTGTATGTGTGTGCGTGTGTGCATATGTGTGTGTGTGTGTGTGCGTGTGTGTGTGCATGTGTGTGTGTGTGTGCGTGTGTGTGTATGTGTGTGTGTGTGTGTGCGTGTATGTGTGTGTGTGCGTGCGTGCGTGTGTATGTGTGTGTATATGTGTGTGTGTGTGTGTGCGTGTGCGCGTGTGTATGTGCGTGTGTGTGCGTGTGTATGTGTGTGTGTGTGTGCGTGTGCGTGCGTGTGTGTGTGTGTGTGTGTGTGTGTAGGGAGGCCTTCACTGTGATGTGAAGGCCGGAGGAATGGAAACCAGTCAGGGACTCGGCGGCGTGTGGGGGGGGCGCTAACTGGACGTCACGCCGCGTCGAGGATTCAGACTCACGTGTGACGGCAGCTTGGCGGGTCCATTGTCCATTGCTGTGGGTGGTGATGTCATTTCCTCTTGAGGCTCAATGAGACACCTGGAAGAGTCCATCCTGGGACGACCTGATGGGGGACAGGGACATTTAGATTAACTTTTATATTTGGTATTTTTTTTCACTTCGTTTCTTTTGAATTTTACTTTTTTGTCATTTTCAGTTTTTCTATTTTCAGTTTTACTTTTGACCTTTCATGACCTTTACTTTGAGTTAAAAGTCTAAAGTAGACCTTGACCAGGTAAGTGTCGGTCACACACAGGGGCTTCTGGGTAACAGAGTCCTGACTGTTCAAACTGTCGTTTTCTGTTCACTTTTTTGTCTCATTTGTTCAAAAATAAAACAACATTATAAAAAAAACATCATAAAATTAAAAAAACAACTTTTCCATGATAACAGGATTACTGACCCAGAGGGATCGCCATGGGAACAGGGTCACCAGAGGTCAGGCGTGAGGAGCCAATGACGTGATGATGCCGAGGTGGTCCAGGTGACTGACCGGGGGCGGGACCCAAACATGTCTGAGTCTTACAGGACTTCACCTTCACACCTGAGGGAGACAGGAAGCAGCAGGCTGTGATGTCACGGTAAAGTGACAGGTAAGGTAAAGCTTTCCACACTCCTCACGTGTTTACTGCCGCCGTCTATGATTGGCTCAGTGCTGCCAGCCGACCGAGTGTCTGTCTGAGAGCTGTCTTTGTCCAAATGGACACACTGATGCAGTACATGAACAGTACAAGTCGACTCGCCAGAAACTGGCCTGCTGTCTGGCCCCGCTGGTCACATGACCCTCGCCCTGCAGGTCGTAGCGTCCTGAGAGCTCGTTAAGGTTATTAGAAAAGGTCTGTATTGGATTTGAGTCGATAAAAGGAGAAGCAAAAGCTGCCGATTGGCTGCCTCCTCAGTGTGGAGGAGGAGGAGGAGGAGGAGGAAATAAGACCTGACCTCTGACACTCTCCACCAGGCGGGGGCGGGGCTTCCTGCTGAGCAGAGAGCCAGGTGAGCTGAAGCGAAGGTATGGACTCTTCTTCAGGGTTCGTCTCAGACCTTCATATGAAGCTCTGCCGTACAGACGAGTCAGGTACGACTCTCCGTCCGCCTCCGCCTGCTCGCTGTCTGTCAGTCTACCTGTGGGTCTCTCAGGCTCCGCCCCCTGCAGCTGGAAGCAGAAACGATCAATGAAATCAAATCCGTGAGTCATCAGGTGTTATACTGATCAAATCAATCGATCAGAGTGGAGCTCAGACCGACCAGTCTGTGTCCAGCTGTCTGTCCTCTACTTCCTGTTCCTCTGAGCGTGCTCATTGGCCTCCGCCAGCCCTTGTGGGTGGAGCTACCAGTAGCCCTCTGCTGTGATGTCACCTTGGTGTCTCTGCTGGCTGAGTGTTTGGTTGCAGGGTCCTGTGAGGACATCGCAGCCTGAGGACAGGAGGAGGAGGAGGAGGAGGAGGAGATGTAAACAGAAAGACAGAGACAGACAGAGACAGACAGAGACAGACAGAGACCATAGGGAACTCCTGGAATTCCAGATGTTCCAGGATGTGTGAACCCTGTTGAGAGCTCACCTGGATGTCTTTGGTCAAAGTGTTGATCCAGGCGTCCACTGTCTTCTTGATCCGGACCTCCTCAGTCCAGTCTCTGCAGAGGACAGGGACAGAAGACAGATGAGTTTCTGAGTGAGGGACAGCAGACAGACTTCTTCAAATTGTGACGTTGTTGTGATTTGTTATTAACAGTGTCGCTAACAATTCGCAACAACGTCACAATTTGCAGGGTGTGTGAAAAGTAACGGACATGCGTGACTGTCCCACACAAAGTGGGACATCTGGTCACCGTAACTACGATAGATAAACCGTCTTCGTAGGCTATGTAGACTGACAAGTTAGGGGCGGATTTCATGTGCTGATGGTTTTTCATTCGTAGGAGACAACAACAAACAGAGTGCCTGTTTTTAACATATTAAACAAGCGAAATATAATGAGATATTTTCAGGAATGATAGACAAGATGTTGTAAAATAATAATTTAATGAAAACCAAATTTCACCAATATTTTGACTTTCGACCTATTTTTACGTTTTCCTGGAAAAGTGCCAGCGCGACATGCGATGGGTTTTCCTAGTTTCCACCACAAATCTAGTGTTAGCTACCTGTTAGCATACATTTAGTTAATGTTGGCTATATGATACAAAAAGAATGGAGTCTTTGCTTGTTGGCCAATAAAGGTCACTTTAGGTCATCGGTCATGATGGCAGCTAATTACTCATTAGCAGGCCCATAAACACAGAGTTAGCTAGCATTAGCTACCTGTTAGCAGCCAGTGCCTCCAGTTGGCAGTGCAGGACCTCTCCCGTTCTGACTCTCAGCAGAGCCTCCACGTTCTCCTCCAGAACCTTCTTCTGTCTCTGAACCTGACGGAGAACCCGACCTGCCTCCTCCAACATGGATGGAGCTGGAGGCCTCCTCTGGACCTGTACTGCCTGGGACTGATGGGTACGATTTTCTTGGGAGTGGAATTGTGGAAAGGGGCTTTGATGGGACTGAGAATGGGTTTGTGGGGACTGAACTTGTTGAGATCGAGACTGGTTTTGTTGGGACTTGGACTGCTGGGACTGGGATAGTTGGGGCTCAGTATGCAGGGACTTGGACTGGAAGCGGTTTGGTTGAGGGAGATTTTGTTGGGACTGGATTTGCTGAAAGTGGGATTGCTGGGACCGAAGCAGGTTTGGTTGGGACTGGTAGTGGTCTGGTCCAGGTCTGCTGGTGTTCAGAGAGTCTTCTGGCTGTTAGACGACAGAATATCTTTCAGGCTTTAGATCAACAAACAAAAAACAGACTCGAGGAACCTTCAACAGCTTTCACTGATTTCACCGTCAGCCATATTTTAAAAGGATAAAAATTAGTGCTGTCGATCGATTAAAATATTTAATCGTGATTAATCTCATCAATGTCACAGTTAACTCGCGATTAATCGCACATTTTTATCTGTTCTAAATGTCCCATTAATTATCATTTAATGCTCTTATCAACATGAAAAGTGGACAGGTTTGCTTTGTGCAAATGTTTTATTGTAAACAACAACGTGTAGTGTTTTATTTCACACTAACATTCTCACTTTGAGCAGTCGTTCACATCTGAAGCAAAATCTCTCAGTTTAACACTCAATAAACAGATGACAACAATAAATACCTGGTTAGAAAAAGCCCTTCAACAACCCTTTCTAAGGATCAAAACAGGCTGATCAAGATGAAGTGACACAGCGCTCATCATTGTAAACTAGGACTCAGCCTGTAGTGCAGTTAAACCAGGCTTAAACTCTCCTTTCTTAAGTGTCTTTGAACGTACGAGCAGTCAGACTGTACTGCTCTTCTGTTTGTTCACCAGAGGCTGATCAGCCAGCCTCTTATTTCTCTGCACAGAGAATGAACATTACTGGGCTGTGGCTGCAGTCGGCTCGTTCTTATTGTGGTGTCCACGTGTCTCTGTGGAAAGACGTCCACTGTCGCCGTGTGTTTGTCCATCGAGTGGTATTTCAGACTGGATGTGCTGGTGATAGCTCAGTTCACACCAACAACACACACAGATAACTTTGGTCTCGTCAGTCGACCCATCAGGTAACTTTCTCAAACTAAACTTTCCGTTCAGAATCTTGTTCGCGTCCATTTCGGCGTTTGGCGCTCGACCTGGAGTTTCCTCCTTAAATAACTCCACTAAAAACACGCAAGAAGATCACCACCTGACCAATGGTGATGAAAAAAGGACGGGTCTGTCGGCGGCAGCCCAGCGCTCCTGGTCTGCCGCGGCGGAAGGACATCCCAAGGATGGACTGAACACGGAGAAAATAATTTCACGGAAGCATGGCGAGTGTGTGCAACTAAACTCTGTGTGTGATACTAAAAGTACATTTCTTCTTCTGTTGTTCTGTTTCCGGTTTACAGTCGGATCCTGTAGTTTTCCTAACGTTACTAGCAGTGGCCACAGCTTAAAAAACTACACGTTCAGCAGGTCACACAGAGCGTTAATCTCTGATAAAAAAAGAAATGACGCTGTTAAAACTGATTTGCGTTAACGCGTAAATAACGCACTAATAAAAATATTTAACGTCAACGTGCTTCAGATTTCTGGCTGTTACGAAAGCCACGATACTACACTGTCCTCTACTGTCCACCGTACTCTACTACACTGTCCTCTACTGTCCACCGTACTCTACTATACTGTCCTCTACTGTCCTCTACTGTCCACCGTACTCTACTATACTGTCCTCTACTGTCCACCGTACTCTACTATACTGTCCTCTACTGTCCACTGCCCTCTACTTTAATTCTCTGCTAACTCACCGTCAGCAGTGTCTTCATCTCAGTCTTCAAACGTCCCATCTCCCTCAGCACCTCGTTGGCTCTCCTTGCCGCCGCCTGACTGCGATTGGCCGAAGACTGCAGGTTACTTCTTGCAGCTGTCTGGGTTGCCGTGGAAACCCTGGGTGTGCCTCGGCAACACCGGTCATCTCTGCATAAAAGAAGAAGACGGCCGACAGAGACGAGCGGGGTTGAGTAGACACGTTGACTTTGCCTTCATGAGCCGCCTTTAACAGTTGTAAAGAGGCGATGTCCACATTGACTCTGACGAGCCTGAACATGTGACTGAACACTGTAAGAAATGTCAGCGTCGTCCAAAACCTGCAGCGAAACAAATGTTAGACCCTCGTTTCTTAGTCCGCTGACAAAAAAATGAATCAGGAACGACTTCAGCGATGGTTTGGTCTAAAGACAGAAGAGACTTTAATGATCATCAGCTCTGCTTCCTTTGTCCCACCAACACTTTAAAACACACAGATTCAGTTTACTCAAACAGAAGAACACAAAATCTGACACACCGAACAACACATCCACGATCAAACACTGTGATTAACTGTCGATCAGTTGATTCAGTCTGCGGTTCAGCTGTCACACCTTTCTGTTCCTGTGAGTTATCAAATCAAAGAGTCAGCGACGAGCTTCTTCATGTCCAGCTGAAGTCTGTCATTGAGGCGTCTGAAGCAGTTCGCCTTGTGGTCCAGCAGAGGGCGCTCTTCAAACACTGTCGGCCTGAGAGCTGCAGACCTGCACACTGATCAATAAAGTCAGCTAATCGATAAAGATGGAGGACATAGAGAGCGGCGGCACAGCGGCGCAGCAGGTAGTACGCGGGCCTCACAGCAAGAAGGTCGCCGGTTCGATCCCCGGGTCGGGGAGCCTTTCTGTGTGAAGTTTCCGTGCATGCGTGGGTTCTCTCCGGCACTCCGGCTTCCTCCCACTCGTTAGGTCGTTAGGCTGACTGGTGACTCTGAACTGTCCCTAGGTGTGAGTGTGAGCGTGAATGCTTGTCTGTCTCTATATGTTGCCCTGCGATCGGCTGGCGACCGGCCCAGGGTGGACCCCGCCTCCTGCCCCCCCCCCCAACCCCGAAAGGGATAGTTGGGGTATAGAAGATGGATGGACACAGAGAGCGAAGACGAGCCGATCAGACAATCAGAACACTGAACTGTGAACGCGTCGAAGCTTTTTGAGTTCGAGATGACAAAAACTAGACTGACAGACACCACCAGCTCCACCAGCTCCACCAGCAGCTCCACCACCAGACACCATCAGCTCCACCAGCTCCACCACCAGCTCCACCAGCAGACACCAGCAGCTCCACCACCAGACACCACCAGACACCACCAGACACCACCAGCTCCACCACCAGACACCACCAGCTCCACCATCAGCTCCACCAGCTCCACCACCAGACACCACCAGACACCACCAGCTCCACCACCAGACACCACCAGCTCCACCAGCTCCACCACCAGCTCCACCAGCTCCACCAGTGGGTGTTCAAACCCAAAACACACCAGCTGTTGAACTGATGTGAACTTGACACACACACAGTCTGAAGGCTGAACCCTATGAGTGTGTGAGTGTGTGTGTGTGTGTGTGTGTGTGTGATGTCAATGTGGACATGTGAGATTTATGATTGTTTGGTGAACGTTTCCTGATCAAACAGCTGATGACACACACACACACACACACACACACAGTCTGCTGCCTCTGGATCAATCAGAGGACACCACACTGTAATTGTGTGTGTGTGTGTGGGGGGGGGATAAAATGGCTGTCTCCATCACCTCCTGCTCTCAGTCACAGCTGCTGCAGACAGGCGGTGCTGCTGCTGTTGCTAGGCAACGCCTCAGTAGTTTCCCATGGTGACAGCAGGCAGAGATGCTGCTGCTGCTGCTGATGATGGAAGAGAGAGGCTTCCATTCACAGACAGGGCAGAGGGAGGAGGAGGAGGAGAAAAGGCTTCTCCTCTCCTGTTTCCTCCTCTCCTCCCTATTTCCTCCTCTCTTGTTTCCTCCTCTCATTTCCTCCTCTCCTCCTCTCTTGTTTCCTTCTCTCCTCTCCTCTCTTCCTCTCTTGTTTCCTTCTCTCCTCTCCTCTCTTGTTTCCTCCTCTCCTCTCTTGTTTCCTCCTCTCCTCCTCTCTTGTTTCCTTCTCTCCTCTCTTGTTTCCTCCTCTCCTCTCCTCTCTTGTTTCCTCCTCTCCTCCTCTCTTGTTTCCTCCTCTCGTTTCCTTCTCTCCTCTCATTTCCTCCTCTCTTGTTTCCTCCTCTCCTCCTCTCTTGTTTCCTTCTCTCCTCTCCTCTCTTGTTTCCTCCTCTCCTCTCTCAGTTTTCCAGCATTTGAGACTTTTCTTTCATTTTCTCCTCATGGTTTCCCATCATCCTCTCTGTCTCTCTCTCTCTCTCTCTCTCAACTCAAGCAGACTTCTGTAGACTAAATCAGGACCCATTTGAGCTCAAAGTGGACCAAGGTGTGCCAAAAAATGAACCCTTATGGCCTAATGTGGGTCAAATGTCTCCAGATGGACTGATTCAGGACCAATCTGGGGTCCATGTGAGCTCAATTTGAATTCAAGGCTGCTGCAGCGGGGGATGCTGGGAAAAATAGTACTGACATCATCGTCTACAGATGGAGTCGATGCCGGGAGACGAGCACACACGCACATGCACGCACACGCACACACCAACGGAACATCGACCCCCGACCCCCGACCTCACGGCGTGCCTCCTGCACAGCCTTAAATTCAAATAAGCTTTATTAGCATGAACGTCACGTCCCTCGCTGCAGTGGACGCCGACGTCACCTCAGCGTAACACATCCTGTTTTTTTCTCTTTGTTTCCTCGGCATGTTCCTCAACCGGGAGGCTGGTAACCATGGCAACCGCAGCATCCTGCACGGCGACGAAGGGGGAGGGGGAGGGGGAGACAGAGCGGCGATGTGCAGACGGACGAGGCCGATGCACCGCGCTGCTCGTCTCCGGTCTCGCTGTGGGACGTTCAGCTGATCACACCGACTGTCCCACTGCAGGACAGGAAACAAGACCCGTCCACAGAAGACAGGTTTTGTATCCTCACCTATGACAGGGACACACAGAACGAAGACGTCTGCGGGTCCAGTCTGTGGACAGCTCTTTGCTCTGAGGCTGCTGTGTCTCAGATACGAGGACACAGAGACACCGATCAGACTGATACGGATCAATAAAGACAACGAACGATCTCAACAAACAGACACAAAATCAGGCCTGTCAATCAATCAACTGACATGTGACTGTCACTGTCATTGAGACGCCCCCCCCAACCTGCCCCACACACACACACACACACACACACACACACGAGTGTATGTGAGGAATCCTGAGAAACCACCCTGGAGTCCCTGTGTGTGTGTGTGTGTGTGTGTGTGTGTGTGTGTGTGTGTGTGTGTGTGTGTGTGTGTGTGCATTAGTATGCACAGTGAGCGGCTGCACTGAGCCAAGGGCACCTTAACCATCACTGTCCCCCACACACACACACACACACACACACACACACATACACACACACACACACACAGACACACACACAGACACACACGCACACACAGACACACACACAGACACACACACACACACACAGACACACACGCACACACAGACACACACACAGACACACACACACACACACAGACACACACACACACACACACACAGACACACACGCACACACACTCTCCAGGTGTGTGTTGTTGCTCAAAGAAAAAAATCTGCAATGCAGCAAGAAACCAAAACTACAGCGAGAACTGCTGCAGTACTACTACTACTACTACTGCAAAGACCTCTGCTGCAGTACTACTACTACTACTACTGCAAAGACTACTGCTGCTCGTACTACAAACAGTACTACTACTACTGCAAAGACTACTGCTGCAGTACTACAAACAGTACTGCTGCTCTGGTTCTCCTGAAGTTCTTCAGCAGAACGTTTGTTGATTCTTTTCTGTTGTAGAATTTGAACTCAATGATTTGTTTTTCTTTGGAACTGCAGTATTGCTACTGTTATACTACAGATACAGGTGATTACTGTAATATCACTGAAAAAAATACTACTGCCAGTGACACAGCTACTACTGCTGGAAGTGCTGATACAACTACAGCTGCTCTGCTGCTCCTAATCCTACAACCAGTACTACTGTTCACAGTAAACCTGCCACTGGTACTACTGCAGTACACACCGTACCTACACTGTGTACTTACACTGCAGTATGCAGTGTAAGTACACAGTGTAGGATCCTTTCTGCAGGTGCACACGCACACACACGTTGTGTTTCATCTCTTGTGGGGACATTCCATAGACTTCCATTCATGTCCTGCAGCCTCAGCCTGACACTTCATCACTGTGGGACTGTGTACACAGACTTTTGTCCCCACAACATGATAAACACCTGGTCTCTCACACACACACACACACACACACACACACACACACACACACACACACACACACACAGCTGAGAGAAGGCAGAAGGTTCATACCAACAGAGTTTATTACAACAGGTTGAGCTCAAGGCACCTTACAAGATCAGTGTGTCACTACAGGAAGTGAAGGAGGTCAACATGAGGACAGACACAGCCGAGCACGTCTCCAGCTGCCCTCCACGCCATCACACCTTACAGGTAGGAAGAAAAACAGGAAGTCTGACAAAAAAAGCTTTATTGCAGTCAGAAGAGGAAAAAGAAAAAAGAACAGCAAGTAAAACATTTCACTGAAATGACAAACGAGCCGCTGAGCCTTCCAGAAAAAACAGAAGTGTCCTCTGAAGCTGTCTCACCCTCTGAACCTGTCTGTCTGTTTCAACACCACATCACAGCTACGCCTCCGTCTCCTCCGCGTGTCCTCAAACATCCACACACACAGGACATTTAAGCGTCTCCTCATGAGCTCCGCCCTGCACCGAGGCCTCCATCAGCAGAGCGCCAGCGCTCCTTCTGCTCACGCTGACCGCGTCCTCGTCCACAGTTTTGGACGTATTAGACTTCTGACAGATTTCCTGGATCACGCTGGTCCTGCAGAGATGCTCGTGTGCCTGACGCAGGAAGGAGCAGGAAGTGATCAGAATCCTGATCCTGATCACTTCCTGCTCGCTCCTGACGTCGGCGGTCTCACGGCTCCTGATGTCGGCGGTCTCACGGCTCCTGACGTCGGCGGTCTCACGGCTCCTGATGTCGGCGGTCTCACGGCTCCTGATGTCGGCGGTCTCGTGTCACGATGATGTCAAGCCGCTGGTGTTTTTGGTGGAGCTGCACCTTAACCATCATTTTCTCTACTGATTGATCTGATCTGATTACTTTCTTCATCGTCCTAAAACAGAGACAGATGCTGGTCAGAAGCCACGCCGCCTACAGACTGACTGCTGAAGACGTCTGAGGGACGCTGTGCGTCTGTCCTCACACTCTACTCACTACATGAGGACAGCTGGTCTGACCTGCCGTCTCGTCTCCTCTGTGAGGACACGACCTGCTGACTGATCAAAGCGCTCCCTGTGACTCAGAGGAGGTGTCGAGCTGCTCTGAGGACATTCCTCATCAACACTTTGACTGTTTGTCAATCAACCAATGGCGAGTCGGCGTCCTCCAGCAGCTCCACCTTTAAACACCTTGTAACGGTCTTTACTTGACGGACGGCTGGCTTCACCTGGAGGAACGTCCAGGTCATCAGCTGCACAGGTGTACAGCGGGTGGAGCTGCAGGAGGCTTTGACTCATAACCTCAAACTCTGACGTCCTGATTCTCTGATGGCCAAAGACCATCAGCCTCTTCATCGACTGACGCCACTGATACTGTCTCCAGGTCAGCTGTCCACTGTGGACATTCTATCAAATAAATAGTGAGCGAAGACACAAACAAATGACGGCTGAATCTACGGGGACAAACGCCTGAACGCCTTCACACGGGGCCGGAAGACAAATCTACTTTCCAAACCCAAACCAGATTCTCATTTTGGATTTAAGAGACGTCCTCCTTTGGAGCATCAGTCTCTGTCCTGTCCTGTGTTACACTGTGAGGCCTGTGACCCGATCCTGTCTAACACTCCTGTGTCTGTGTTTCTAACAGCTAACAGACCCGATCAGCTGTCAGTCCAGCTCTTCGTCCCGCTGCCTGCAGTGAAACACGACCAGTCAGCGAGCCTCAGACGGCTGATGTTCATCTGCTGCCGCCTCACACCGAAGGTTTAACGTCACATCAGACTGAACAAAGCAAACATCAGCGGAGTGGAGACACGTCAGAGCTGAAGGACTGGGACTCGTCAACAGACCACACCGTTACAAACACCCTCAGTACTGATTACATTGAAATATGGGGGGGTGTGTTATTCTACTTTTACCTCGTCCTGATTTCTCCTTGAATTAAAAGTTTCACTTGTTTCTGGAATAATCTGCAGTCCTGGTTTTGTCCACTGTGGTTTCAATACGGCTGCATCCCTATCAGCTGCACACAGATCGATTCTCTCCATCAGAGGAGGCTCAGCAGCAGAATGACTGTCTCACTGTTACGTGTTTTTTTGCACAGAAAGTACAGAAAAAGACTTTAAAGAGTCTCTTCATCGTCACCATCCTCATCCTCAGGGGTCTCTCTCCTTCTTTACCTTCACATCTCCGGCCAGGATGGTGGC
This sequence comes from Chaetodon trifasciatus, assembly GCA_037975065.1. Lineage (NCBI taxonomy): Eukaryota > Metazoa > Chordata > Actinopteri > Chaetodontiformes > Chaetodontidae > Chaetodon > Chaetodon trifasciatus. The sequence continues at coordinate 357,944 of JBBMOE010000104.1, read as the reverse complement.
GATCTCCCCCTGCATGAAGGCCCAGGGCACGTTGGAGCCGACCAGCGGGCACTTCTCCCCGCTGGGGCAGTACACCTCCCCGGAGGCCCCCTGGGCCTTGATGCTCTCTCTGGAGCAGGGGAAGCAGAACTTGTGGTTGGGGACAGAGGGACACTGCACGAAGTGTGTGTCCTCTAAGCGTTCGTGGCAGATCGTGCAGCACAGAGGCCCGCTGTTAGCCATGGGGGAGTCGGGCACGCTCTGCGCGTGCACCGGCTCCATGCCACCTGCGGACTGCGACGTGGTGGACAGCCCGAGGTCTCCGTTGCGGGACGAGAGGCGCCTCTGTCCGGACACGGAGGCGGGGGACGCCGGGCTGCCGTTGTTGTGTCTGGAGGAGGAGGTGGTAGAGTGGACCGAGTCTCTGTCCTTGTTGGGGGAGTGCGCGTTCCCGAGCGTGTCCGCCACTGACATGAGCGCGGCCATCGGGGACTGTCCGTTCTGCGGAGGAGCGGCGGACTCCGGCGGAGTGGCGCGGCCGGAGGAGAGGCCGGGGTGTCCCGGACCGAGCGGAGGCGGCGGCCCGGCGAAAGAGCTGGCAGCCATGGAGAGTTTGAGGGCTTCGGTCTGGCTGTTGATCCACTGCTGCCTCTGCTGCTCCTCCGTCAGCTTCAAGCCGCCCTCCGCCGTGTCCGGCTCCGGGGAGGCTTTCCTCTTCCTCACGCTGACCCTGGAGCTGCCGCTCCCGCTCCCCGAAGACAAGGCTCGGCCGGGAAGCACCAGGGAGGTGGGCAGCAGCGGGTAGCTGCCGTCGATGTACGGTTGCGGCAGCATGTCTCCCCCCACACACTCCTTAAAAAACCGCAGAGACTCCGGTAATAAATCCCCCAGCAGACGCCAGTCCGCGGAGCCGTGCTTCTTCTCGTACTCCAGATACTTAAACCCGGAGGACAACCCTCGGCCGAAGTCCTTCATACAGTCTTGGTACATCTGCTTGGCGACCCCCGAGGCGCTCGAGAACACGTTCCCGGAGCCGCTCGGGTACTCGATGAAGATCTTCAGCTCGTACTCCATGCCGGGTTTGGACACGGCGTCGAAGGCGAACACCCTGCCGACCAGCCCGTGGTCTTTCTTGAAGCGGACGTCGAACGGGGTGCAGCCGGACAGAGTGACCAGCGTGTCCCTCACCATCTTCGGCTTGCTCGCCCACTCCTCCTGCCGGTTCCGGAGACTGTCGCTCAGCTCGGCCAGAGCCTCCACGTTCCGCTGTTTCTCCTTCAACTCCCGCTCCTGGTCCGTGCTGGACACCGAGGCGGGCCGTTTCGCTCCAGGTTCAGACAGCCCCGCCTGGCCGGGCAGGGAGGCACCGACCATGTTGCTCTGAGGGGCGGCTCTGCCCGCCACGCCGTGCGGACCCGGTCCGTTGAGCAGGGTCTGAGGAAGCAGGTTCGGCGGCACATTCATCTGTCCCGGTGCCGGCACTAGCCCGCCGTGCCCCCTGCTCCTCGAGTTCGGGCTCTGGCGGTTCAGCTCGGGCGGTCCGTCGTCCGGTTTGAACCCGTTGGGTCCTCCGAGTCCGTTGGAAAGCCTGCTGCTGTGCCCGCCGTAGTCAAACCGAACTCGGTTATCTGCACCGAGCGGGTATCGGTCGGGCTGCTGTGACTTCCCCGGTCCATCCGCCTGGTGGTGGTGGTTCAGCTGTCCCACCGGCTCTTTCCCGGTCAGTAACACCGCCTGGCTCTTCGCCACAGCGGGCTGCTGCTGCGGCGGAGGAGGCGGTCCGCCGGCGGGGGACCGACCTTCCTGCAAGCCGTGAGCCCGCTTCAGGTGGCGGGCTGTCTCGATGACGAACTCGATGCGGTCCGCGCCCTCGTAGTTGACGCAGCCCCGGCACACGGGCTCGGTGAAGTCCCAGATCATGGCCCAGGGCATGCGGGGCAGGTCGCACAGATAACATGACTGTCTGCGGGACGAGGGGACCTGCGGGGAGGACATCTTCCCTCTGCCCGTCTCCCTCCCTGCCTCCTCCTCCGAGCTCCGGCTCGGATCGTTCAGCAGAGAAATGAAGAAAGAGGAGGACCGACAGACTGCAGACTCCTCTCCGTTATTGTTCCTCCTGCTGCTGCTGGAGCTCCGTGTTGTGCTGCAGAGACGGAGGGGGAGGAGGAGGAGGAGGAGGAAGGGTGGTCTGCGTTTTTTTCCCTGCATGCTTCACTCGAGAAGCTGAGGAATGTGCCCCCCCCCCCCATGCCACCTGGTAGCGTAAGTGACGTCACCTCCTCCTGCAGCTCCTCTGACACTGAAACGACATGATGCCACTTGTTGCCCTCCTCCTCCGTCTGTTTCGCCTCCTCCTCCTCCTTCTCTCATCCATTACAGTGAGCAATGAGCGGAGACAGACACACCGACCCTGACCTGAGATCAGTTTCAGCTCACAGATCTCAGCAGCTGCAGGTGGTCTGTCGGTGCAGCCGCTGATCTGAGATCAGACCTCCTCTTCCTGAACTCAGGTCACATTAAGTCTTGTTTTCAGTGCAGCTCAGGATCACAGAGACCATCAGGGTCCAGGTCTTTGGTCTGTGAACAGGAGCGGCTGACCTGGACTCTGGGCAGACCGTCGTCAGTGTCCTGCTGTCAGCATAAACTGTGTTTAGGTTTCATGAAGCAAAGCGAGCCAAACATGTGTGGACTTTCATCTTCATCATCGTCGTATCGCCACTGTGTCTGAACTGAGGACACGACTGAGGACACGACTGAGGACACGACTGAGGACACGACTGAGGACATGTGGCTCACAAACCCTCCAGAGTCCTGCAGCTGCTGGTCCAGGTTTCTCAAAACAAGGTTTCCTCTTTAAGTCTGCACACACAAAGAAACCAGAACCAGACCAGGATCCATCACTGGAACTGGTCCTGTTACCGCAGACACACACACACACACACACGCACACAGTTGCCAGGCAGGTTTCAGCTGTTGTTCTCCCTCCCCCTCTTCTGTCTGTCTCTCTCTCTGTGTCTGTCTGTCTGTGTCTCTCCCTCTGTCCCTCTGTCCGTCTCTCTCTGTGTCTCTGTCTGTCTCTCTGTGTCTGCCTGTCTGTCTCTCTCTGTGTCTCTGTCTCTCTCTCTGTGTCTGCCTGTCTGTCTGTCTGTCTGTCTCTCTCTGTGTCTGTCTGTCTGTCTGTCTCTCTCTGTCTGTCTGTCTGTCTCTCTCTCTCTCTCTGTCTGTCTGTCTCTCTCTGTGTCTCTCTCATCGATCGGTCTGTTGATCGATTGACAGGACATGAATGTGTGTGTTTTTCTGATCAGTTATGACACGCATCTGTCCCTCTGAGACGCTCTGGACAGAACAGGGTTAACGACTGAGTGGCACCATGCCACACTGATGCATTCTGGGAAAAATATAAAGTCAAAGCGATCAACATCAAACCTCCAGTGAGGGTTTAATGGCACAGTGCCACACACACACACACACACACACACACACACACACACACACACACAGTACCTCTGATGGTTATCGTCTGTGTTGCCATGGAAACACACTGGGCGACCATGCTGCGAGGAGGAAGCCTCAGCCTCGATCGCCCGACTCTCTGAGTGATTATGCAAATCAGACACACACACACTCAGTAACACACACACTCTCACTCTCACACTCAGTAAGACACACACACACGCACTCTCACACACACTCAGTAACACACACACACACACACACTCTCACACACACTCAGTAACACACACACACACACACTCTCACACACACTCAGTAACACACACACACACACACTCTCACACACACTCAGTAACACACACACACACACACACTCTCACACACACAGTAACACACTCTCAGTAACACACACACACACAGTAACACACACACACACACACACACACAGTATCACACCTGCTCACTCTTTAGCTCCTCCTCCACCTGCTGTATGCTGCACATGTTCATATCACCTGTGACAGGTGTGCGATTTATTCACCTGTATATGTACCTGTACCTCCCCCCCAATCACCTGCTTTGCTCCGGCCATTGTTCACAGCAGGTTGTTGCCATAGCAACTGGGCCAGTCTCCACGGTGGCAGCTCTGGTCGCCGCGTAGCTTCGCTGCCGGTTGCTGAGGACGTCTGCCGATGGAGACAGAGGATGGACTCAGTCAGTAGAAGACAGTAAAGACAAGAGACGGTCTGATCCACACTGACTCCACCGAGCGTTCACAGGTGGCTCAGGTACAGCAAAGGTCAGAGGTCACCAACATCGGTCAACGACTGTGTCCCAATTCAGGGGCCGCATCCTTCGGAGGACCTGGCCTACGCGGCCTCCGGAGGCTCCTCCGCCGGCCGCATCAACTATCGGTGAATGGGACGGTCTAGCCTTCGGAGCATTTCCTGATCGCGTCACGACGTCATGACTTCTTCCCTCCTAACCCGGGAAAAACACACGTACGGCGACAAAAATTTAACAGACGACACAACAGAAACAGAACAGACGGACGACAGACGCTACGTATTTTAACAGCCATTTAGAGGTTTTAAGGCCGTTTGAGCTCCTGGCGTTAAGCAAAAACCTGTTACTTACATTTAAATGTGTACTCTGCACCGCTGCTGCTGTTAAAAAAAACAATCGGCGCGCAAAGCATCTTGGGATATGGGAGGCCGCGAAGGATAGTAGCGATGCATCCTCCGAATACAGGGAAAAGGAGGACGCATTTGTCGGCCGCCTTTGGAGGAGCCTTCGAATTTGGACGAATTGGGACAGCCTTCGCGCGGCGTTGTGACGTAATCGGCCTTCAAATTCACCCTCCGAAGGATGCAGCCGCTGAGCTGAGACACAGCTAGTCTGTGAAGACAGATGGCCCAACCTGTCCCCCCAGCACTGCACGCCAGGGGTCAAAGACCAGACTGAGACCAGCGGAGACAGCATCAGTCTGCTCCGTGAGACTGAAGACATAGACTAAATTTAAACCTGAGTCCAGGCTTCAGCCTAAACTGGAATGATTTGCTAAATATTCTAACATTATTAATCAATATAGAATCATTAAATACATGAAAATCAAATGAAATGTCTGTAAACAGATTCATGTCCACACAATGTGAGGAACACACACACACACGTATTCACACACACTCCTGTTGTGTTGCTCTGCTGCCACCTGTTGGCCTCAAGGCTTCATGACCTCTGAGATGTTGTCACTAGTTCTGAACAGACTCTTCCTGTCTGAACTACAGTTCCCATGGTGCTTTGGGGGATGTGCTGTCGCTGTGGAGCCAGAGAGTGACTTCACTGCTCTCTTTCAGCTCGTCTCAGAGCGGCGAGGACACACCTGAATCCGAGGACAGGAAGACACACCTGACACGCCTGGACGTGGTCTGATCCGTCAGTTTGACACAGAGAGACAAAACTCAGGAGTTTTATTTTGGAACAAAAGGAGCACAAACAGCTTCCTGCAGCCATGAGATGAGACAGACTGGGGAGACGAAGACGGCAGGTCATCCTTCATGTGCAGGTGTTTGTCCCAGGTAAGAGACAGGAATCACTGCTGATCAATAACTGTTTATTCACGTTAACATCACATCACGAGGGCAGACGCAAGATCACCAGATGCCTCAACAGCTGTGATCAGCTGTGATCGGCTGTGATCGGCTGTGATCAGCTGTGATCAGCTGTGATCGGCTGTGATCATCTGTGATCGGCTGTGATCATCTGTGATCAGCTGTGATCAGCTGTGATCGGCTGTGATCGGCTGTGATCAGCTGTGATCATCTGTGATCGGCTGGTCCATCTGTGATCAGCTGTGATCATCTGTGATCGGCTGTGATCGGCTGTGATCATCTGTGATAAGCTGTGATCAGCTGGTCCATCTGTGATCGGCTGTGATCAGCTGGTCCATCTGTGATCAGCTGTGATCAGCTGTGATCAGCTGGTCCATCTGTGATCAGCTGTGATCAGCTGTGATCATCTGTGATCAGCTGTGATCAGCTGGTCCATCTGTGATCAGCTGTGATCGGCTGTGATCGGCTGTGATCGGCTGTGATCAGCTGTCAACCGGTGACCGACAAACATGATCTTGTGACCTGCTGGGCCTCAGCTTAACAAACACACTGTAATTGTGTGTGTGTGTGTGTGTGTGTGTGTGTGCGTGTGTGTGTGTGTTTACCTGCTGTGCCCAGGTGAGTCACCTGCAGATGGCCTGGCTGAGCTGAGGCTGTGAGGTCATGGGTCACGGCAGGGCCAGAGGTCGCCGGGGCGTGGCCCGTCACTATCCTGAGAGCGGACTCCCACAGCTGGTTCTGATTGGAGGAGGAGAGAGCCGATGAGCAGTCAGACAGCGCAGTCAGGTGTCAGCAGTGGTTGAACAGGTGTTTTTACCTGCAGCTGCAGCTGTTGGTTGTGCAGCGTCTCCAGGTGATGCAGCGTCTGCCGGCTTAGGCTCCACCCCCTGTCCCCGCCCTCCCTGCAACAGAGACAGTGAGGTCACAGTGAGGTCACAGTGAGGTCACAGTGAGGTCAGGGATTGGTCTGTCTGTTGCACCAGCTCCAGAGCTGCAGCTGATTGGCTGTGGATCAGCTGTTCTGTTTCCTTCTTAGTGTCTTTTCACACAGAAACAATTCGAGCGAATGAAGACGCAGCAGGTGAGAACATGCTCTGCTCTCATTGGTTAGCTGTGTCTGAGGCTAGAGTAGGACAGTGACAGAAGCAGAGGGTGGTGGAGACGGCGGTCCAGATCAGACCTGTCCACGGTCCGGCCGGCTGCTCGCCCCGTCCTTCGTCTCTCGTGACGTCCCTCGCTGCTCCTCTCGATCCCGTCGCAGACACCTTGGCCTTTTGTTGGGGGTCCAATCGGCAGGTGTGGGGACTTTCTGGAACCTGTCCTCTGGATTCTCCTCACCTCCTCCTCGCCTGTCACAGTCTGCCTCCTCACAGTCTCCTCGCATTCCTGCTCTGCCAATCAGAAACCAGGAGTGATCTCAGACAGACGGACGCAGAGTCCTTCATCCGTCACGCCGCTCTCTGGTGACGTTTCTCCGTCTGTACATCTGACCGTCGATGACAAACGGGACAGACGTCATTCAGTCTGTTCTGATCTGCTTCAACCACGTCCCTCAGTGGTCGTCTTCAGCATCCCCTCGGATCTGTCCTCCTTCTGGTCCAACGGACGGACGTGATGTTCTGTTTCCTGTGGATGAAGCTCGCTGACCTGACTGTTCATTTATTTTTCGACTCCATTCTTTCCCTCGACCGCGTCTCTCGTGTCTCGTGTACGACTCGTAACGGGCGCTGTGATAGGACCAGAGTCTGAGTCACTTCAGACTTCAGTCAGTCCGTCAGAGACAGACAGACAGACAGAGAGACAGACAGACAGTCAGTCAGAGAGACAGACAGTCAGTCAGTCAGTCAGAGAGACAGACAGACAGAGAGACAGACAGTCAGTCAGAGAGACAGACAGACAGAGAGACAGACAGACAGACAGAGAGACAGACAGATAGTCAGAGAGACAGACAGACAGAGAGACAGACAGACAGTCAGTCAGAGAGACAGACAGGCAGAGAGACAGTCAGTCAGACAGAGAGACAGACAGAGAGACAGACAGATAGTCAGTCAGAGAGACAGACAGTCAGTCAGAGAGACAGACAGACAGAGAGACAGACAGACAGTCAGAGAGACAGTCAGTCAGACAGTCAGACAGACAGACAGTCAGTCAGACAGAGAGACAGACAGACAGACAGACAGACAGACAGAGAGACAGACAGACAGACAGAGAGACAGACAGATAGTCAGAGAGACAGACAGACAGTCAGAGAGACAGACAGAGAGACAGACAGACAGACAGTCAGTCAGACAGACAGTCAGTCAGTCAGTCAGACAGTCAGACAGACAGACAGTCAGACAGACAGACAGACAGACAGACAGACAGACAGTCAGAGAGACAGACAGTCAGAGAGACAGACAGACAGAGAGACAGACAGACAGTCAGTCAGAGAGACAGACAGACAGAGAGACAGACAGACAGACAGAGAGACAGACAGATAGTCAGAGAGACAGACAGACAGAGAGACAGTCAGTCAGACAGAGAGACAGACAGAGAGACAGACAGATAGTCAGTCAGAGAGACAGACAGTCAGTCAGAGAGACAGACAGACAGAGAGACAGACAGACAGTCAGAGAGACAGTCAGTCAGACAGTCAGACAGACAGACAGTCAGTCAGACAGAGAGACAGACAGAGAGACAGACAGACAGACAGAGAGACAGACAGACAGTCAGAGAGACAGACAGACAGACAGAGAGACAGACAGACAGACAGTCAGTCAGACAGACAGTCAGTCAGTCAGTCAGACAGTCAGACAGACAGACAGACAGACAGACAGACAGACAGACAGTCAGAGAGACAGTCAGTCAGACAGAGAGACAGACAGACAGACAGTCAGAGAGACAGACAGACAGTCAGACAGACAGACAGTCAGACAGACAGACAGACAGACAGTCAGTCAGACAGACAGGGTCCTCACAAACACAGAAGGCCAAAGGTGTGCGTACCTGTCGGCCTGCAGCAGCTCCCGGACGCCGTCCACCAACTGAGACACTCGAGCCTCCAAACGAGACGAAGCCTGAGAGACACAAAGAGGACGAAGAGTCGACGTGTCGCAGGAAGTTCAGCGAGTTTTAGTGAAGACGGAAAAACTGAAACTGAACTGAGGTCAGTCCTGCTGTGCGGACTCAGGTGAGCTCTACCTCGACGGGATGACCAGCAGCTGCTGCGTCCGCGTCGTCTCCCGGGTGACCAGCGGATAACGCCGCCTCCGTCTGGACCCTCGCTGCACCCGCTGCATCCTGGGAGTCGACCCTCAGACCAGGAGCACCCTGGGAGCCGGTCTGCAGAGGCCCCCCGTCCAACAGCCGCACTCTGACCTCCCTCCTGTGGGCGGCGCTGTGAGAGCTGAGCAGCAGAAAACACGACACGCAGACAGACGGTGAAGGGGCCATACGAGGCGTTCAGGTGCTCGTTGTTGATGTGTGAATCAAATGTTCAGCAGCAGAGAGCTGAGAGTTAAATTCTGACAGAACGTCATCAGAGATGGACAAAGTTTAATCGAGTCTTCACTGACAGAGACGAAGACAAACACGTCTCACCGCCGTCTCAGAGCGGCGAGGACGACTCCTCGACCTCCAGCGGCGAAACGGGACGTCAGGAGGTCGCCACCTGAGAGTGATGATGTAAGCAGAGTGGTGATGTAAGCGGAGGCGGGGTCCGCCACAGGGACAGCAGGTCAGGGTTCAGATAGCACCTTGCTCAAAGGTTCCTGGGCAGGAACAAACCCTCAAACCCTCTGACACTCATCTGGTTTTTCTGATCCAGTTTTATGTTTCAGCAACAAAACGTTTCAGATCATATTTCACCAAATGATTTCAGGTCATTTCATAACTTCTATCCATCACGAGTGATCAATAATCCATAAAATCATCAATCAGCAGAGGCACCGACGGTCACATGACCCGTTAAAGGCAGAAATGAAAGCTTTAAAATCAGTGTTTGTTAGTCCGTTCACAGCTCGTTTGTCCTGACACTCATTATTGATTACAGGTCGATCGACTGATTGATCACGCTGGTTCTCTCACCGCGCTGCTGGTCGCCGGGTGTCCCAGCAGAGAGCTTCCTGTCTGGACTGGACTCTGCTGCTGGAGGCTGCTGGAGGAACAAAACACAAAGTCATTAATGTGGTCCATCATCTCTTCTTCATCAGTCAGCTGATGAAGTCACATCAGTCCTGAGGGTCCACAGTGAGGCCAGCAGGAGTTACTGTTGCCACGGAAACAACTAATGGAGCTCCCAGTAAACAATAAACCGAAGACTCACTGAGGACGCTCTGCTGTCTCTGGTCGGTTCAGGTTTCCTCAGTGTCCCAGCAGGTCTGATTTCTGAGGAACACACACACACACACACACACACACACACACACACACACACACACACACACACACACACAGATCAGGATGGAACAGGATCTATTGATCATTTGTCTGTTTCATGCAGAGTTAGTCAGGTGATGATGATGATGATGGTGATGATGATGATGATGTGTGACTGTATTATTTTTTGATCACTGATGAAAAACTGACTCTCTGTTGAATCTAACAGCTTCATGTTGGCGCCGGTCGGTCACCACAAAGCTGCAACACCTGCCGGAGCTCTTACCGGGCTGAGGGCGCTCTGCTGCCCGCGGCGTGTGTCGAGGCTTCGGCCGCTGCTGCTTCACGGTCCCGACACTCTGCTGCTGCTGCTTGGCCACAGGAGGCCGGACGTGAGGGTCCCGCAGTTTCTGGACGGTTATCTGGACAGATCCGGGTCCTGGTCCAGCTTCGTGTCTCCGATCAGAGAGAAGGGCCCGAGTGGACCGGATTAAAACGTCCCCGGTGTCCGAGCTGCAGGAGGACTGATCCGGACTGGTTTCACCAGATAAAGGCCGCGGTTTGTCTGAGCTGGAGTCCGGCTGAGGCCGCATGCTGGCGGTCACTTTAATTAAGGTTTAATTACAGTTGTTTAGTAGAACGTTAGCTAACCTCAGCTAGCCACGTTCAAACTTCCCGCTCCGGCGTCATACGGGACCGAAGAGCAGCTGGGTGGTTAAAACTCGGTGAACGACGGGAGTTACTGCGGAGAAATGAAGTTTAAAAAGTCCACAAATCACCTTAAACACTCAAAGACACGACAGACATTTTAAAAACGACAGGAACTTAAAGTTTCAAAGACACAAATGTGGAAACAACAACTGTTGCTGACAACAAAACACCACACTTCCGGTTTCCGCTTCGGAGCAGAGATAGAAATGCTGATGACAGATGTCTCACTCCGTCACTAAATTCAGAAACATAAGCGAACGACTCACAAATGAGACAAGAGCGTGGTTGAATGAAAACACAGGAGTGAAGAAATACGCATGAAATTAAAACTTTAAATAAAGACAAACAGCATTGCTCCACTGTATAAAACACGTTTTAAAATCTTATTCAAAAATCTACATTCTGGGATGTTTGAAGGATGAAGACTGGATGGAGGATGACTGTATGACCGCTGACAAACGGCAGCCTCACTCTTCTGCTCCGGGACTTCCTGGTTAAATAAATAAAGATAGATAGATAAATAAATAAATAAATATTCACTCCTCACTCGTTGCTTAGTAACGACCCACTCAGCCTGTATAAATAAATAACTAAAAAACAAACAAAAGTAGATAATATGATACAATATGAGGAGAAAACATTATAACCCTTTGTAAAAGTAATATCAATGTATTAATATTTATTGCCTTCAGTCAATGTCTGTACATGACTGCTGTTGAAAATGTTCATAAAATGTTCATTTATATGAACATACATGTTACATAAATATTCTTGTTCTTTGTTCTGCGTGAAAAACGTAAATTTATTTTATGTAATCGAAAGTCAGGAGCTATGTTTTTCTTGGCAAACGGCAGGAACCTTCTAATGTTACGTACTTGTAGCACTTCGGAAGGTCTCTTCAGTAGCGCACCGTTACACTTTGGACTTCCGGGATTAACTTTCGTCACAATTTAATTAATTTTATTTTTTATCGATTCGTATCTGAACCACTTCATTGATCCTTTATGAATGATTTTATCAGATAGTTTGATGTTGGTATTCTGATGAATTATTACTGTTTTTCAAAATGTAATAAAATAAAATTTAGAGGTTTGAATCTGCGGGTTGGTTTGTGCGTCTTCCTCTGGTCTCATGTCCTCTCACATGTCCGTCTGAAGGATTCTCAGATCAGTATCGTCCACAGGTGAGATGAAATACATATTCTGGTTATTATTTGGATTTTAACACGTAGCACGTGTCTGTTTTTCGGGAGAATGAGCGATGGAATTTACAATAAAACCCGGAAACAGTCAAACCAGAACGAACGAACAGAGGGCGGAAAGATGCCGCTAATGCTAGCTACCGTTAGCTGTTAGCTTACTGGTCCTATAATACTTAAAGTAAGAAAGAAGAAAGTACGACAGGAGTGTCACAGCAGAGCTGTTTAACGGGCTCCAGTCTCCAGTTTGTGTCGTTGACCATCAGTCTGACCTTTCCTGGACCAGACCACAGTCCTCCAAATGTGTCCTCAGGCGTGAGGACGGACGCTGCTCAGACACAGAGCAGAGCTTTGAAGAAAACGTGTGACTTCGTGAAGAAAGTTATGAAAACGCTTTGAGAGGATTTGATTTGATCTGGTGATGACTCGAATAAGCACTCAGCTTCAGGTTTAAGAGTCACTGTGAATGAGGGGGTGAAAATTAAAATGTCACTTTTTTGAATGTAGTCTGGTGTGGAGCAGGAGTCCTGACGTGTGCTGTCCCTCACAGAGACTCTGAATCATGGCGGTCCAGGTGTCCGAGTCCGACCAGATCAAACAGGTAACTGGTTTGTTTGGTCGGTGTTAAGTTTCACTGCATTACAGAAAGTCAGCAATGAAGAATTCAGGTTAAAAGTTCAAGGTAATTCATTTCAAACGCAGGAAGCTGAAATGTGTGACTTTAAAAACAGACCTAATCAATCGATCATGTCAGCTGATGACACCAGACAAGCAGTATTAAACACTGGAGTGAGAGGATGAGTGGGTTCATTTATGTTTAGATGATCATTGATCGTCACTTCCTGTCGTGACCTCGATTGTGTGTTTGTGCTTCAGTTTAAGGAGTTTCTGGGGACGTACAACAAGGTGACGGAGAACTGCTTCATGGACTGCATCAAAGACTTCACCAGCAGGGACGTGAAGCCAGAGGAGGTAAACGATCAACGCTCGGTCCTGAATGATCCTTGAGGATCCTGATCGATCAGTAATAATCATGTTCTCACTCTTTTTGTCTTCCTCACGTTATTTTGTCAGTTTTTTGTCTTATTAATAATAAAAAATACAAAAGTCAAGCAGGAAGTCTGTTTTTACAGGATACGAAGCTTCAGTGAGCAGATTTACATCCTTTCAGCTGTTAGCCTGTTAGCTAACCATTTGTCTGTTAGCCTGGTAGCTAACTGGACGTCTGTTAGCCTGTTGGCTAACCATTCGTCTGTTAGCTAACCATTCGTCTGTTAGCCTGTTAGCTAACCATTCGTCTGTTAGCCTGTTGGCTAACCATTCGTCTGTTAGCCTGTTGGCTAACCATTCGTCTGTTAGCCTGGTAGCTAACCGGACGTCTGTTAGCCTGTTGGCTAACCATTCGTCTGTTAGCTAACCATTCGTCTGTTAGCCTGTTAGCTAACAGTTCGTGTGCTAGCCTGTTAGTTCGTCTTGTTGCTTTAGTATTTTAATATTTAAATATAAACATGTTGTTCACCATCCTGAATAGTTTTTTGTTGATTTCCGCCGTCTTTGTCAGCCTGTTGTCTCATTTGTTGTTTCAGTCCAGCTGCTCTGAGTCGTGTCTCCAGAAGTATCTGAAGATGACCCAGCGGATCTCGATGCGTTTCCAGGAGTACCACATCCAGCAGAACGAGGCTCTGGCTGCCAAAGCCGGACTGTTGGGACAACCTCGCTGAACCGGGCCGATCGGAGAAACCTGGTGGGATGAGTAGGATCCGACTGACCTGAGTCCAGCAGATCCACCGAGGAGGATGAATAAAGGCTCTGGACTGCAGACGTTTTCTTTTACCTCATTAAAAGTTGTTGTTCAGACAGGATCATAGATTTTTCACCTGTGCGCAGAAACAACTGAACTGTCGTTAAATGTGAGTCATTTATGTCGATGTAAGAATAAAATGTGTTAAACATGAAGCCGTTTTCTCCACAGACGAAGTTTAAAGGCCTCAATCAGCTTTTCAGCCGTCACAGTTGAACCTGAGGAACGACGCCTCTGCACTGTTGCAGTGGACCTCATGTTGTCTGTGCTGTCGGTTCTGCTGTGATGATCACGTTCAGCTGCTTTAGCTCATTTACACGTCTCATAAAGTCTGTCAGTTTTATCTCGTCTGTTTCATCTGGACAAAATCCAGCAGATGGAGCAGGACGGTTTGTGTCCTTTGGAGAGCCAGTCGTTATGCTAAGCTAAGCAGCTGCTGCTGCTGCGGCCTCATAGCTCCTGTACAGACGCCATGTGTGTACCTGAACGCACCGTCCCCGTTGGTCTCTGATGTCTCAGTGTGGGAGGAGGACCAGGACTCATGGAGACATATTTAAAAACTTTATTAGAAACAGAGAGCTGTTTATTGTCCAACATGGCTTCTGTTGTCAGGAGGAAGTGTGTTTATTTACAGTCGTCGCTCTCAAACCGCCGCTAGCAAAACACCACATAGAAAAAAAACAACTGAGGATTCAGAATACAACAGTACAAACAGTCTTCTCTTAAAAAATATTATAAATCATTCTTTACAGGCGTGTAAAATGTAGTTCTCAAATACATGGCGTGGTTTATTCTTTTCTTTACTCAGAACTTTTATGTACAAACAAAGAAATGTTCAGGAGCTGAAAACAGCCGTCCGTCACGGCCACAGAGACCACACCACAGAAGAAGAACCGGGCAGGAACAGGAAGTAGTGCAGCAGAGGTCCTCCGGGGGGCGACGTTAGCGCCAAGCGTGTGGAAGCTCAAACCAGCCAGAGAAGAAGAAAACGGACGAACTCGTCCAAATTGTGTTTATTCAAAATAATCCGAAGCACAGCGAATCAGAACGGAGCTTTTTAAACGAAACTCGTTTTCAGTCTCAGTTCTGACACAAAGTCAATTTTCTCTTCTTCGAAAATCAGAATTTCAACTCTGAATCAAACTGAAACATGAAGAAGAAACAAGTTGGAAATCAAACCGAACAATAAATTTAACATCTGATCATTTCAAGTTTTCTTCTTTTCGGACGTTAACGACCTTCCAAACGAACGTGATCAAAAAATCTCACAAACTGAAGAAATTTTCAACAAAATCCAAAATGTTCATCTGGACAAACATTTCGTTTTCTCTTCTGCTGTGACCTCAAACTTTTTGGGATTTTTTTCTTTGTTTTTACCAAAATAAAAGCTCTGATTTCATATAAAAAGGCCAAAAACACTCACAGCAGGAAGTCAGGAAACATCTTTAATCTTTTCTTAAAAAACCGGAATGAATGAAAAACATTGCAAAATGAGCTGTGCTGCTAAACCGTGACCTCTGACCCCATCCCTCAAAAATGACCTGTCTCTCATTTTGAAATGAGGAAACGCACTGAAGGAAGGATGGAAGGAAGGAAGGAAGGACTCTGTGGCAGTTCAGACGGCTGAGTTTTCGGTCTCGTTTGTCTCAAACAGGAAATCAGTTCATAGGTGAGGGGGTGGGGCTAAAGTCAGGCGGTGGTGCCCCCTCCCATCAGTCACTGCGTCAGTGGGAGCTCAGACTCTGACCCGCAGGTAAGTTTTTCTCGTTTTTTTTCCCATCATGCCCTCAATCTGACAGCGTGGGCGGAGTCTATGGCTGGAAGGGGGCAGGGTGAATTTGGAGGTGATGGTGCAGGAGTGGGTGGGGCCTGGGTGGGCGTGTCATCACCTGCACTCCACGGCGACGGTGTTCTGAGTGGGCGAGGCCGAGGACGGACTCATACCTGTGTCTGAGGAGCCCGACGAGGTGGACGCCGTTGTGTTGGACACTGAAGGACACAGAGACACAAATGTTTCCACCTGACTTCAACATGAACAGTGATCAATGAAGGTGATCAATAACTAAGACAAACAGATTCTTCTCATTGTTGATGAATCATTAATCTGTAGGACGTCTCTATAAAGTCCAACAATCAATAAGTGTGACCTCAGACAGCGAACGTGGACTGCAGCTGAGCCACCTTTAAGAAACACTGACCAATCGATTGATCGATCGATCGATCGTCACGGCTCTAACACAACGGCAGCGTCCAGGAGGAGGATCAATGACCTGAAGCTGCGTCTCTGTCTGCAGAGGAGGACTGATGTCCACACCAGCTGCCAGTGGGTCATTTTCCCTTCAGTAATGACTGCAGACACAGTGAGCTCCTGTCAGCTCCTCCTCCTCCTCCTCCTCCTCCTCTAGTGGAGCTTTTCCTCCTCCTGCACTTCATCAGCTCACTGTGAAATCACATAGACGCTAACATGCCAACACCAACATTCAGACCTATCTGTGAACCAGTATGATGACAGAAACCAGTAAACCCATTAGGAGAGCGAGAGCCTGGAAAGCTGCTCACGTGCTGGTGTGATGTCACGTGCTGGTGTGATGTCACGTGCTGGTGTGATGTCACGTGCTGGTGTGATGTCACGTGCTGGTGTGATGTCACGTGCTGGTGTGATGTCACGTGCTGTTGTGATGGATCACTGGATCACTGTGATACTGAGGAGAACTTAAAGCAGGAGGCTCCTCAGTTCTCTGGAGGTTTATTCTGATTGGACACCAGGCAGTGATCTCCTCAGGAAGTGAAGTCACATGATGAAGTCACTGTCATGACTGGATGACCTCAGCGCACAGAAGCTGTGAGCCTCCATGTTCTCAATAAAAGTAATATGTGATGGGCTGCGTGGTTTTCCCAGCATGCCCTGCGTCTCCTACCTTCTCTCTCTTTCTTTTTTAGTCTCTTCCTGCGTCTGTCGATGGACGCCACCTCCGACTTCAGGGACATGTAGTACTTCCTGATCTCCTGCAGCTTATCCTGCAGGAAGGAGATCCTCTCTGTGCTCGACATGCTGTCCAGCTCATCTGAGGAGGAGGAGGAGGAGAAAGAGGAGGAGGAGGAGGAGAGGAGAAGAAGAGGAGTGATGACTGTGACTCCTCACAGGTCACACAGGTTGGAGTGATCTTGAGTTACTCACCGAGCTGGAAGGTCCACTTGTACGTCCTCTGAGGGGAGAAGTTCTGTTTGTCTTTGCTCTGAGAGGACGGAGACGACAGAGCTGGACAACGAGACTTCTGAGCCTTGTGAGACAGAGACAGACGAGACTGGTCCTCACTGTCACTGCTGTGACCTGGAAGACAGACAGGAGGAGAGACAGGAGGACAGTTTAATCTCTGTTTAACTGAGGCTGCAACAGATCTGAGTTCAGTTTAACTGATGAGAACACGAGTGGACACACAAGGTCCCATAGACCCCCACACTAATGTCCAACTTCACTACAGAAACACACACACGCACGCACGCGCACACGCACGCACACGCACACACACACACACACACACACACACACACACACACACACACACGCACACACACACACACACACACACACACACACACACACACACACACACACACACACACACACACACACCTGCTCCATTCTTCTCCACCTTCCCAGGTGTGTGCGGTCGTTTCTGGTTGCGTTTCTGTTTCTTGGCCGTCGGGCTCGAGTTACAGTCCATCACCCTCTTCTGACCTGAGGGGTCAAAGGTCACACACGTTACCAACTAACCAATCAGGCTGAGGAGCCTACAGGTGACAACAGGAAGTGCAGTCTGAATGTGTGTCTCTCTCTCACACACACACACACACACACACACACACACACACACACACACACACACACACACACACACACACACACACACACACTGCTCGGTCAGCTGGCCAGCGTCTCATTGGTTACTCCAGTTCATGTTTCAGTTACATTCAACACGTCAGGCAGTCACATGACTCGTCTCTGGTCTCACCTCTGTCCTTGGTCTCCTGCAGCGACAGCAGGGAAGTGGAGGAGGAGGCGCTGCCATCAAACCCAGGGCTGGAGTCTCCCTCCTGCTCCCCCCTCGCTGCTCCTCTCTCCTCCTCGGCAGCGCTCCCGGATGGATGGAGCTCCTCGGGGCAGGGGGCGGCGGCGGGCAGGAAGGGGTGGACCTGGGGCTGGGGCAGGTGGGGGGGAGCGTGGAGGAGGTTCGACAGCGGCGGCGGGGCTTGCTGCGGCTCCCTCATCATTAGGAGGAGGTGCTCTGGGGAGGGGGAGGGAGAGGGTTTCTCCTTCTCGTCTGGGTCGTCCAGGTCCACCTCGTGGCAGACCAGCGCCTCGGGGCCGATCTGTGGCTCCAGCTCCTCAGTGGAGGTGGGGCCCAGGACCTCGGTAGCGGGGGGAGGGGTCCCCGTGTGCGTCTCTGGCTCCTTTGAGGCTACGCCCGTCAGGCGCTCCTCTAGTGCCTCCCTCTGCATCTCCTCAGCTGAGCGAGGCCACTCCTCCACCTTTGTCACTCCCTCACTCCTCCTCTCTGACTCCCCCCTGCACGCAGGCGAGCAAAGTGTTTTGGGAGACACTCCGGCGGCCATCTTGGGGAGGGCAGGGGGTGTTTTGGGGGAAGCAGCCTCCTCCTGCCTCCTGTCGGGACGAGGCTTCTTGTCTGCCGCTCGTTGCTCTGCCGCCTTCCGTTTCGGCGCAGAGCTGCTCCTCTCCTCAGGTAACCCCGCCTCCTCCTCCTCCTCCTCCTCCTCCTCCTCCTCCTCTTCCTCGGTGGCAGAGTCTGTGTCAGAGTCGGCGGTGAGAGACTCAGGGGGGAGGCGCTGGGTGGGGAGGCAGTGGAGGACCACCATGGGCTCATCCTGTCTCTTCAGGGCGCTGTGAGGAGGAGACGACAGTGGCGCCATGTGGGAGGGGCTGGCAGCGGGGGCAGGGGAGCAGAGGGGGATTCTGGGAGGAGTTTCAGAGCCCATCTCCCTGAGGTTGGCCCTGCGACCTTTGACCCTGGGGGAGGAAAGAGGGGTGGACCTGCTGTCCTCCTCCTCAGCAAGGGCAGGCTGAGGGGAGGACACCTCCGTCCTGCTGGGGGACGTTTTGGCGAGCGCTTCCAGACCAGGAGACATCTTGTTTTTCTCTTGGACGGACGCAGTCTTCGCCGCTCGCTCCTGCACTGGAGACATTTTGTTCTCCTTGTCCAGGTGAACGGGTAGCACGGCAGCTTCTACTGCAGGCTCCTCCCCCGGCTCTGCCTCCTTCTCTGATTGGCTCAGGAGTTTGTCAGCTTTCTCCTGAGGCATGCTAGGACACGGCGGTGCAGTGGCGGCGGGCAGCTGTCCCGCCGTCGCTGTGCTGATGACGTTAGCAGTCGGTGTGACATCTGCAACTTCACTTGCCGCCATTACCGCCTCCTCCTTCCTCACCTTCACCTCCTCCTCCTCCTCCTCCTCTTCCTCTTCCTCTTCCTCCTCCTCCTCCTCATCCTCATCCTCCTCCTGGCAAGGTGGGGCTTCGCTCCTTCCTCGCCATGGTGACGGCTTTTTGTCAGGTGGGTCTTCTGATTCGCTGTCCTCCGATGAGTTCCCAGACTCCTCTGCAGGGAGACAATGATCGATTAGTTGGCTGAACTGGATCGATGACAGGAAACAGGAACAGGAAGTGGACTCGCTCTCACCGTTGGACGCTCTGTCGGAGTCGTACATGCCCGACGTTCTCCGGGTTCTTCTGCGAGGAGTGTCTGCAGAGAGGACGACACATCTCAGTGAAGTGACAGTAGCCTCACCTGAGCATTAAACCTGGACAGGTGAGTCAACATTAATCAGCTGATTCAGGTCTGAACACGCTCAGCGTCTCTTACTGTCTCCGTTGGCCATGTTGGATGGCGTCTCTGTCCTGCTGCTCTTGCCGTTGGACCGTCCCTCATTGCTGGGCGTTTTAGAGACACTGCGTCCTGCTGCGCCGGTGGGCACGGTCCTGATCTGAGGACGGCCGCGCTTCGCTCCTGTAGGTTTCGCCACCATCGACGGCGTCTTCTCTTCATCTTTATCTCGCTCTGGCTCGTCCTTGTCTTTGTTCTACGGAGACAGACAGAGACCGTTTTGCGGACTTCTGTTCATAACTCGTGCACGAGGACACACACGTGCGCACAGGTGACATGAGGACACACTGATTGGACAGCAGAGTTAGTCAGGCCCTCGTCAGACAGCCAAGAGGAAGTGACATCATAGGACTTCAGTCCAGCATGCGAAACCTTTCTCAGCATCATCACTCGAGGCCTCAGCAGGTCACGTGACCGCGGCGAGCTCACCTTCACCTTCTTCCTCTGTCTCTTCTTGGTTCCTTTCTCCACGGGCCAGATGATCCGGTCGGCCTTCACCCACTCGTCGTACCTGTGGATCAGACACACCTGCGTCAGGACAGACTCCGCCCACGACACCACCTGAACCCGACCGCGCCTTCAAACACTCAGAGGGCGGCAGACACACACCTGACGTTCCAGCCGTAATAGTGAACCAGGTAGAACTGTTCTCCGTTGTCCACGTCCGTCTTCTTGATGTGAGCCTCGTAGATCTTCTGAGTCTTTCCTCTGCCGTACTTCACCCTGACCTTCGTCCCCGTCAGAGAGTCCTCGTCCTCCTCATCCTCACTCCTGAGAGAGAGAGAGAGAGAGAGAGAGACACATACACGCGCACACACACAGTGTCAGATGAGGTTCAGTCTTTGGTGGTGCAGCAGGTTTTAGCCCTGAGTCGAGTCTCTCAGGCTTCGTCTTCGTTATAATTGAACAGCCTCACCTGTCCTCTCTCCTCCTCTCCACCTCCTCCTCGTCTTCATCATCATCGTCCTCCTCCTCTTCCTCAGAGCCTTTCTCTGAGTCATCCATTCTTCTGTTGCTACGTCTCCTCATCTCCCTCTGCTCCTCAATGTTATCTCCTCCTCCTCCTCCTCTTTTCTCTGGTCTGGAGGGCGACTCTCTGTCTGCCTTCACCTGACTCACCACACACCTCCTCCTCCCCTAAAACACAGACAGACAGACAGACAGACAGACAGACAGACAGACAGACAGACAGACAGGCAGGCAGACAGACAGACACTTTGGTTCAGGTTCAGAAAAGTCAACATTTGTCTTGTGCTTCAATATTCTCCTTCAGAGCCAGACAGATGCTCATCTTCGAAGAGGCCGAACTAATCAGAGAAACAGTTTGTTCAGGCTTCAGAGGACAGGACAGGAAGCCTCACGGTGTAAATCACAGACAGACAGACAGACAGACAGACAGACAGACAGACAGACAGACAGACAGACAGACAGACAGACAGACAGACAGTGAATCGTCCCTGTGCTGTGTTTAACTACTCGTGTGTCATGTGATCAGTTCCAGGTGTTGGTGGTTCGGTCGTGCTCTCAGCACATTAACTGTGAATCAAAAAGAACAAAAAAACTTTACGTGTCTTGTGAAGGACTAACGGCAGAGCGTCTCTGAACT
>JBBMOE010000104.1:316835-331835 GCA_037975065.1 Chaetodon trifasciatus | reverse complement strand
GCTCACAGCTGTTACAGCAACAGTTTGCCATCTGGATGACACTGAAGGCAACACAAAGACACGTGGAGGACAGCGAACGTGATGAAATCTGAGCAGAGTGAGACACTCTCCCTGCGATCGCTTCATGAAACTGTTCGGTGAGTCGTGATCGGGTGTGAAACCACTTGTGAGTTTGTACGTTCAGTTTAAGAACAGCACACTCACACAGCCTGGGACGAACGCCGCCCGCCACGGTTCGACTTCTTGCCGATGACCGGAGTGCCGAAATGCTCCGGGTTTGTCAAGGGAAGCTGGTCCAACGTCTGAGGACAGGAAACAAGACAACCAAGCTATTATTGTGAACACGGTTTAATATCTTCAGATGAGATGATTTCAGGTATTTCAGCGTGGAGGCCGGTGGAAGCACACGGGTCTGAGAAGTAGTCCCTCCGCCTGCCTGTGAGACTCACCTCACTCTCTGCAAAATGTCTCTCTCCTTTCAGACACAGGGACGTACGACGGAGAGTCTTCTCATCTCCATCGTCAAACACTGAAACACACACACACACACACACACACACACACACACACACACACACACACACACACACACACACACACACACACACACACACACACACACACACACGTGATGTGACATCACATGACATCATCAGCTCATCGAACGCAACCTTTTCTGAGCATCATCCCTCCTCCCTGCCTCCCCACCAATCAGAGCGTCTCCAGCGTGCGCTCTGAGCGTCTCGTCATGAAGTCTGCTGTCTGCTCAACGTCGCTTTGGATTAAAGTGTCTGCCAAATAACTAACTCTAATTGTAAGATGGAAATCTGATCTGGGATCAGCCTTTAACAGTCTAACCTATGGCTGCTTCCCTTTCACTGTCGTCTCCCAGTGAGTGGAGGTCATGTGACTCAGGTGTGTTTAGTGAACCTCAACCTTCATAAACATGTTTACACGGTCGACTCATCCCCTGACTTCTACTTCCTGTCTGTCCGTCCTGAAGACTGCCCCCACCTGCTCTCCCTGAGCTTTCCTCCAGTTTTTCCTCCATTAAAGGCTCTGGCTCAGACTCAGGGTCTGACTCAGGCTCAGGGTCTGACTCTGGGTCTGACTCTGGGTCTGACTCTGGCTCAGACTCAGGGTCTGACTCTGGGTCTGACTCTGGGTCTGACTCTGGGTCTGACTCAGGGTCTGACTCAGGGTCTGACTCAGGGTCTGACTCTGGGTCTGGGTCTGACTCTGGGTCAGGGTCAGGCTCAGCCTCAGCCTCAGGCTCAGGGTCTGACTCAGGCTGAGGCTCAGGGTCTGACTCAGGGTCTGACTCTGGCTCAGACTCAGGGTCTGACTCAGGCTGAGGCTCAGGGTCTGACTCAGGCTCAGGCTCAGGCTCAGGGTCTGACTCAGGCTCAGGCTCAGGCTCAGGCTCAGGCTCAGGGTCTGACTCAGGGTCTGGCTCAGGGTCTGACTCAGGGTCTGGCTCAGGGTCTGACTCAGGGTCTGGCTCAGGCTCAGGGTCTGGCTCAGGGTCTGGCTCAGGCTCAGGCTCAGGCTCAGGGTCTGACTCAGGGTCTGACTCAGGCTCAGGCTCAGGCTCAGGCTCAGGCTCAGGCTCAGCCTCAGCCTCAGCCTCAGCCTCAGCCTCAGCCTCAGGGTCTCCCTCCCGTATTATATATGATCATCGACACCATGACGTTTACATCTAACCAGTGAATTTTGTGTAGAAGCAGGCGGTGACGACTGTGGACCAATCAGGAGGCTGGACCAGAGACTCACCCACAGTGTAGAGGCTGGCGTCTGTCAGCTTACTGATGACGGCCTCGCTGGACAAACCCTCGTTAGTCTTCACCTCCACCGTGGAGCCCACCTGAGGGACAGACACACACAGTAAGACCACATTCAGCTTCATTTCAAAGTCTTGTCTCACGCTGTTTCCAAGGCGACAGTGACTCATCATCACCATCACCATCATCTTCACCAACTTACCCTCAGTGGTCCTTTGATCTGGTCGTCCTGTACCACCTGGGACGTGCTCTCACCTTTCAGAGTGACCTGAAGACACAGTGAGACAGTGGTGAAGGCTTTGCTGTGGACAGATTTTAGAGACATGGGACAGTGATCAATGTGGACACATTGGTCCTACTAAAGTCTTCCACTGGATGTCCAAAGTGCTTTAAAGTGTGCATCTCATTGTTCCAGATGTAAGACAGGTGCAGCACGCTGCTCTTTCTGTCCTGAACTTTGAGGACACAGAGCTGAAGGCGGAGGACAAAGACGTGATCCGCTCCAGCTCGTGTCCAACGGTTTCTCTCTAAGTTTGATGAGTAAACACGTTCAGCCAGTGCAGCCGTGGACAGACACAGAGGACTGGGGACATGCAGCCTGTAGTTTATCTGCTGTCACTGTCCTGTATGTGACAGGAGACACTGACCATGCTCAGGTGTAAACCTGGACGTCCGGGCAGCGGGCGTACCTGGTCCCTGCGGGTCTTACCTTGACCTTCACCATGCGTTTCACAGTCTTGATCTTGGCCTCACAGAAAGCTCCTCTGTACTTGGCACTGACGTCCGTCCCCACTGTCAGGTAGGCAGGCTCGTCTGCTGCCTGGAACACACACACACAGACACACACAGACACACCAGAAACGTCAGGACACACACTCCCAGCATGCACTGCAGCACACAGGAGAGAAGCTGCAGCTGTGGGTCTGAAAACTGAACTCAGACTGAATCCACACTGATGTTTTCTGATGTTTGACAGCTGCTGACATTTAATAAGAAGCTACGTTTTAGCCTGTCTCCACCTCTGCTGTCACTGTAGCATAGTTAGCACAGTTAGCAGCTAGCGTTAGCCTGATGAAAGCAGACATGCCAAGGCTGCGGATGTCTCTGCCTTGAACATCAACAGCTGACTTTATGCTTTTACTCACCCAAACAAGAGAAGTGTTGTGTTCAGTGTTAACGTGCTTCATAAATCTACGTAGATCAGTTCATAGACAGTAACTGTGATCAGTGTCACGTCACTAAAATTACCCATGCTCCCTCACTGCCTGGTCACATGATGTGTTCCTCTGGAGAAGCTTCTAATGGCGTGAAAAGAAACGTTCTGTTGTGGAGAATCTGTTCAAGAGATCTGACCAAAAGTACTTTAAAGAGCCTCGACTTCAGTGGGACGCCGCCATGTTATCAGGTCATTTAAGCTGCATCAACCTGAAGACAAAGAGGACCAACCAGAAAACTTCAAATGTCTCTAAAAGTGCTCTTTCATCTTTGAAAAGGTCAGATTTTACTCCAGGACCTCCAAAGTTGACATGTTATTCTCAGTGTTAGTGAGAAAACAGGGAGCATCGATGATTTATTCATCATGGTTTCATCTCGTGAGTCCAGTCAAACAGAAAAACGAGTAAATACAGACAGAAATCTGAATTCAGCACACGCTGGTGCTTCTCCTGACTTTTACTTTGGAGGGTTCAGACACTGAAGTGAAACGGTTTGCTGCATATGACTGAGGAAAAGCAGGAGGGCGACGCTGCTTCGGTTTCTTGGACTCGTCTGAAGATGAATGTGTTTTAATCAACGTGCAGATGTTTGTGTGATTCTACAGCTGGGTCTGTCTGTCTGTCTGTCTGTCTGTCTGTCTGTCTGTCTGTCTGTCTGTCTGTCTGTCTGTCTGTCTGTCTGTCTGTCCTCGGAACTGATCAATGAGTCCTTAATGTGTGAGGCTCCATCAGTCTGCACACAAACTTCTTCTGTCTCTGTGTCTCTAGTCAAGGCTGACTGGAGGCCTGAGCCGGTCTACGCAGGACCCGATTGTGGTTCCTCCATCAATCCACTCATCATTTTGTCCTTGAAGATTTTTCTGCTAATAACTGAATCTCAGCTGCTGCTTTCCTCAGGAAGAAACAGAAGTAAAACTCAGAGGAAAGCAACACAGTTGGAAGACCTGTCTCTGCTCTGCTGTCCTGGGACACACAGTTTTAACAAGTTTCACAAGCTACATGTCCAGACCTGGACCCAATCTCAGACAGCAACCAGGTGAGTGACAGGCTGCCATCTTTGTTTGTGTCCTCACAGCAGACTCGTCATTAGAAACCATCCAAAGTGTCCCTCAGAGTTCAGCAAAGGGAATAAATACGTCATTATGACTTCATCCGCACATTTCCTCATAATACAACATCAGAAATTAGTGAAAAACTCGAGGCTGAAAAGTGCTTGTTTGACTTTACTGAGATCATAAAACAAAGATGACAGGTCCGGTCCTCATATTTAAGAGGCTTTAAATGTTTGACTTTTCTTCCTGTTACATTACTGAAATGATTAACAGATGATCAGGATAGACCATGGCTAATTTTCCGTCAGTGGACTCACAGAAACCTTCAATCATGTCAGCCTCACTCAGCCTGATGTTGTGTTTGTGGTCATCAATGTAAAAACTCATCCAATGACAAACAAGATAAACTACACGGAGACGAGTCTTTGAACTGGAAAGAAACCAGTACAGGACCATCAGAGCCCAGTTTGGAGTGGTGTGTGGACACGGAGCTCAGAGCCACAACATGGTCTTCAGTTTGTGTCGCAGGTCAAACACTCACCTTCATCTTTCCGGCTATTTGAGGGAGTCCAGCTCGAAAGATTCTGGATCGCTGAAAGACAAAAAACAGGACGGGACGACTGATTAAAGTTGGCGATCCAACAGAGGACAGACGGGGACAGAGTGTCAAACTGCCCTGAGGTTGTAAAATGATGCTAAGCTAACCAACTAGCCACTCACTTGTGTTAGCTCAGGCATTCTTTCTGGCTCGGTGCAGCCCCCTCCCTCCTCCTCCCTGCCGATCTAATCAAATATGTGGCACAAACAGCTCTCACTAACTTAGCTAACGACGTTCACGGCGACTGAACACGGAGTCATCGGTTTCTGCGGGTTGTAGCTTCAATATCGGCGGATCAGTGAGGGGACAGCGAGCGGCCATGGATCAGGGCGAACAGCGCGGCCGGAGCGGAGCGTTCCTTCCCGCTCCGCTCCCAGCTCCACTGAGTCACGTCGCCATCACAGCTCGCCATGTCAGCTCTGCTAGCTCGGCTAACTTTACCTCCCCCCCGAAACCGCCAGCTAACGACCAGCAGCGGAGGAGAGCCCCACGAACACAGAACAGAGTTCCGACACGAACAAAATCCAAACAACGGCCGTTTGTCGCGGAAGAGCAGACGACCGAGCGTTTCACTCTCCGCTCCTGAGCTAAATTTAGCTAGTTGGCTAACTAGCGACTCAACTAGCTAGTTTGTGGATCATATGGCGATTTAAACCGCCTGATAACAGCGGAGCAGGCTCGACGACCGACAACATTAGCACCCGTTTCGAGGGTAAACCAAGTTTCTATGAAACAGGACGAGAGCGGCTGACATTCGACGGAACAAAAACTGTTGTGGATTTATTTATTTAATATGTGGTTGTTCCACAAAGGCGCAGAAGCTTCACATTTCTTCACTGCAAAAACAAGCCGAGTGCCGCTGCCATTCAATTCACAGCCAGCTCGTTACAACAGCGACGAACTGGACACCTCCCGGCCCCTCGTGTGACACCCAGCCGGCCTCCTGTCTGTGACCTTGCCGGTGATTTTAACCGTTTAAAGTTTACTTCGGTTCAGGGCAGAATGTGAAGGTTTTTATACTTACATTCACGGACACGGCTGCTTCCCCTCTCGCTCGGGTTGCAAAGCGATACACGAACAACAAGCTGTTGAGCCCCGAGCTCTGTTTCCCGAGACGCGATTGGCTGCGATGACAGCGGTAGTCGCAACAGGGAAATCCTATTGGACGAGCGATTCCTCAATTTTAATAGGACATACCGCTTCAAGCGCAGCTATTGGTCGATACGAACGCGGCGCCACGAGGGAAATGACGGCATCTGCTGGACAATTATCCAATTGGAGGAGAGTTCAAGAGAAAACCCCGCCACTGTAGATCACAATTGGCGTCGCGCGTTTGGTGCCCGGTAGCGGCGTGTCGCTATTGGTTGTATGGGCTTCCTTGTCTGTACCGACATTACAGGAAGCCCTGCCCCGATACGTGCTGAAGACCTGCAAACCAAACTCCATTCAAAAACCTTCACAGTTAATATTCTGCGTTTGCTTATCAAGGCCGTGTAAACGATTCAAAAACTGAACTAATTTTGGAAAACATGGGGATTTCTACTATTATATTTGTTCTCAAGCACCAGTTAATTTACAAAATATCAAAGCAATCACACTGGTTCACACCGGTTACTGCCGCGTTCACCTGCGAAAGCTTCTGTAACGAAATAACCGGAAAGTGAGGTAAAAAATGTACCAAAGTTTCATATCCACGCTGCTTAATGCCATGACATGTATGCCGGACTGAAGAGGGGCTACTGTGACTCTGTTAAAGGTCCCACACTTCGTCCTATCTCGGCCATAACTCGCCGACGACCGCTGTAAACATTTAGTGAACTCTTTGTAAATGAAGTTTGGCGATGTGGTTTCCATATGTGACAACGTCACGTCTCAGGGACTGCTGGACCAGGCTCCGCAGCGAACCGCTCGACTGGAGTTTTTATAACACGAGCATTCAGTCAACGGGTTGGACTGAAGCCTGAGGTCAGAGGTCAGACTACCAAAACACGTTTGAAGGACAATCACGGCAGCAAACGGCGGCTTTACTTGAAGTCAGTCGGTGTTTGTGGCGCCGTTTGTAAAGAGCCGGAGTGGGCGGGCACATCGGTGCTTTACGTAACGGGAAGAGGGAGACGGCAGAGCCATATATGTCCACTTCCTGTTGGGGAATGTGGAGGTTATTTCTAAACAAATGCCGGTGAGCAGTGATGGCTGCCCGTCAGATCACTGTCTTCATTCAGTCTGTGGTCTGATCCGAGCTGTCAATCATCTCTCAGGAGGATTCATGGGTAATTATTGTTCAGATTTAACACTGAACACGCCTTCATGTGTATCTCCTTCACTGTCACTTTATCTGCTCATCTTTCATGGACTTCTTCAAAGCTTCTGGGCCTCATTCAGGGTCTGACTTCTTCTTCTACTGTTAATAATCCGTCGGACAGAAAACACATGTCACTTTCTTCAACTTCTTTTATTTTCAAAGCTGAAATTCATCAAACCAAAGCAAAACAAGGACATGAATGTTCATCAACTATAAAACATAAAAAAAGAAAGAGACGTGTGGGGGGGCAGTGCTGAGATCACATGTTGTCTTCATCAGAGTCATCCTCCTCCTCCAGAGAGTCCTGAAACACACAAACACACGACGGTCAGATGAAGCCGTGAAGGTGTCACCTGATCCAGACGTCCATCCTGAGCCCGACGCTGCGTCCACTCCGCCCAGCCTCAGAGGGAGGAGGCATTCGTTTTTCTTAACCAATCACGAGAGACCAATGATGCGTAACCATGCCAACAGACCGCTGTTGCTGGGGTTTTAAGAGCAGAGCAAGAAAAAAACTACGACGTCGGGTGAGGAGCGGCCTTCAACGCCACCAGATCTCTGCCACCGCCACCGTCATCACAGCTCCTTGGTTCAGGCGCACAGCTCGACCAACCTGGTGCTGATTGGCTGACTGTAGTCCCTCATGGCGCCGATGTTTGATGTCATGACGCTGGTCAACGTGGTGGAGTGGGTGGGCTTAAAGGTTTGGACCCAGCAGGTGAAGAGGTGTGTGTGTGTGTGTGTGTGTGTGTGTGTGTGTGTGTGTGTGTGAGCATGTCCTGCTCACCTTGGCGTACTTCTCAGCCTCCTCCCTGACGTCTTTGGGGACCAGCTCGTGTCGTCCATTTGTGACTGAGGGACAAACACACAGGAGTCAGAGGTGTCGCCGTGGCAACAGGAGCATCAGGAACAGGTAAAGGAGACGATGTGTTTCCTGTCTGTGATGAACAGAGCTCACCTGTTCACCTGACTGTTTCAACAACGTGATGTCATGAACGAATCAAATCTGTGAGAAACAGGTGAGAGACGAGGACGTCTCTTCTCCTTTTTTCAATTAACAAACAACTAAACTGAGTCACAGCCAACATATATATATAGAGAGAGAAAGACAGACAGACAGAGAGAGACAGACAGAGAGACAGACAGACAGACAGAGAGAGAGACAGAGAGAGACAGACAGACAGAGAGAGAGACAGACAGACAGACAGACAGACAGACAGAGAGAGAGACAGACAGACAGAGAGAGAGACAGACAGACAGACAGACAGACAGACAGAGAGAGACAGACAGACAGACAGACAGAGAGAGAGAAAGACAGACAGACAGAGAGAGACAGACAGACAGACAGACAGACAGAGAGAGAGAGACAGACAGACAGACAGACAGAGAGAGAGAGACAGAGACAGGTGAGCAGACAGACAGTCTGTCCAACCCTGTGTGTGTGTGTGAGACACACATTTAGCTCAGGGATTGGTCAGACAGCCAAGAGGAAGTGACATCACAGGAGTTCATCCAGTGAACCCCATGTGACTGTCCTCGTCGTCCCTGCTGACTGATGATTGGAGCTCTCACCTTGTCCCACCCAGCTGAGCTCCAGCTCGAAGGCTTTGTCCTTCACCTCGTCGTGGACGATGTAGATTCTGAAATCAAACGCAAACACAACGTCTCCGTCACGTCAAAGAGGCTGGACAAAATACCAGGAACACCTTTAACTAATATCAACATCAGGACTGAAGCGCATCACAAGAGGTCAGTGAACGCACCATGATGTCATGAAATGACTGAGGATCACCTTCAAGGTATCCCTGAAAGAGCGTGTGCAGCTGTTCAGCATCTGGAAACTACTTCAGTGCAGTATCTGTAAAAACTACTTCAGTGCAGTACTTGAGAACTACTTCAGTGCAGTATCTGTAAGAACTACTTCAGTGCAGTACTTGAGAACTACTTCAGTGCAGTATCTGTAAAAACTACTTCAGTGCAGTACTTCAGCATACAGGAGTTGACTCACATCTTGGCGACCTCCTTGACGAGCTCCCTGCACGTCATCTCCTTCATCTGACACACAAACACAGTTAGTTGAGCAGGACACACACACACACACACACACAGTCTCAGACTGATCTGGATCAACTGATAATCATTTTTGTGATCAATGAATGTATTCAGCTTTCTTTCAGCACAAAGAGCAGAGGTCACATCAGAGAAGCTGATCATCAAGCAGCTGCTGATCATCTCCCCTGGAATGTGTCACTGATTGATTATCGATCGATCGATCGACTTAGCACTGCAGCTCTGATCTGGATCAAAACATTCGGACTCACCTGGAGTTTTTCGATCTCCGTCTTGGCGGCCTGTTTTGCTTTTCCGATGGCGCAGCCCCAGTAACCCTGAGCACACAAACAGGCTGGTTACTGGTCTAACTGGGACCCAGATTGCCTGATTGTCTAACCTAAACCAGTTAATCCTACTACATCTGCCCAGGAGGTGGTTTCTGGTTTTGTCTGTCTGTCAGCAGGACTACAGAAAAACCGCTGGACGGATTCTCATGGAGCTTGGTGGAAGGACTGTCATGAAGGAGGAAGCCTTTAAATGATGGAGTGGATCTGATCCACAGAGCAGGTGAAGGGGTTATCTTTCACTGCATCATGTGGTCCTGACAGAGCGAATGAAGTACACCTTAAAACTGGCTGACCCCTGGCTATCCACCGGCTGACCCCTGGCTATCCACTGGCTATCCACCTGCTATCCACTGGCTGACCCCTGGCTATCCACCGGCTATCCACTGGCTAACCCTTGGCTAACCCCTGGCTATCCACTGGCTAACCCCTGGCTAACCCCTGGCTATCCACTGGCTAACCCCTAGCTATCCACTGGCTATCCAATGGCTAACCCCTGGCTATCCACTGGCTATCCAATGGCTAACCCCTGGCTATCCACTGGCTATCCACTGGCTAACCCTTGGCTAACCCCTGGCTATCCACTGGCTATCCACTGGCTAACCCCTGGCTAACCCCTGGCTAACCCCTAGCTATCCACTGGCTATCCAATGGCTAACCCCTGGCTAACCCCTGGCTATCCCCTAGCTATCCACTGGCTAACCCCTGGCTAACCCCTGGCTATCCACTGGCTATCCAATGGCTAACCCCTGGCTAACCCCTGGCTACCCACTGGCTAACCCCTAGCTATCCACTGGCTATCCAATGGCTAACCCCTGGCTATCCACTGGCTAACCCCTGGCTATCCACTGGCTATCCACTGGCTATCCACTGGCTAACCCCTGGATTGTGTTTTAGATTTGATATCATAAAAAGGTGGATACTGACCTGAGCGCTGCTCCTCTACTTTCATTTGTTTCAGAGATGATCACATGATTTTATCGTAATATTGCAATGATCTTGACTTCACCCCTACAACAGACTGGGACTGAACATGTCAGACTCAGCCGAGTCTTCTGGTGTGGTTGACTCACGTATGAGATGCCGGATGGGTCGACCATGTAGAGCTGAGGACCGTCGTCTTTATCGTACGAGCCCAAGATGAAACTGCAGAGAGACGACAAACACGTGAGCGACAGAACAGCGAGAAGCTCCACCTCGAGCTCGTCTGCCTCCACCTGGCGGTCGAGCTGCAGGCTCCAACATGTCTGCTCAGACTCATCATCTGTCTGCAGCGACGACTGTGAAGGACGTTAAAGGTGTTCAGTGTGTGATGGTGACATGATTCAGTGAATGTTGTCCAGGCAGAGACACACTGTCTTCACTTAAAGACTGTCTGTCCAGAGAGTGCAGAGGACTGACAGAGAGCAACAGTCACCTGAAGATCAATATCAGCTCAACCAATCAGCTCCTGCTGGAAGCTGACCTGTGCTGCACCTGAACGCACCGCGCTCAGCTCTGCATCAGTCACCAGCTCATATAATAAACAATGAAGGGTTCAGACTCACCTGCAGCCAAATGGCCGCACGGCGCTGTACAATGTGTAGGCATGGACGTACATGGCCACTCTGTCTGACAGGTGCTGCAACAACAGGACGCACTGTTAGCTTAGCATCACACCAACATGACCTCTGTGTCCTAAAGGAAGAGGAGGACATTAGGTGTCCTCCTCACTACTTCGAAGGACTGTTTGAAAGTTCAGGTTAGAAGCATTATGACTGAGACGGTCCTCACAAGTACAGGAAGACAAACCTTTAGAGGGATGTCGTGACCATAGTTTGACCTGAAGCTCGAGGCCTCTTCTCTGGCAACATCAGCGAGCGAGCGAGCATCAGCCAGCAGGCCAGCTACTGCCTGGAGAGAGAGGCAGAGACAGAAGAGATCCATTTTCATTTCAGCTCAGATTCACTCATCAGCCATGATGTCATTAATTGGAGAAATTCTCGAATCGGTATGCGTCTCAAAAATTCCACACAGCAGTAACTTTAACAGAGCTCAAAATGAAGCTTCATACAAAAATATGACCAAATACACTGAAGAAACAGGGACATGGAAATAAAGGCCTGCCTGCCTCTAATACAAGCCTCCTTCATGTAAAGGCATGGTACTCTGTGCAGCTGAGGTAAATAAAGGCCCCAGGCCACTATTTGAGGACATATGGTAATTCTGTTCTGAATTCTAATTCATACATTCATCATCAATCATAGGTTATCATTTTACAACACAGAACATCACATCATAGATTTAATGATAACTCCAGTATCGCGTAATGTGACGTAGCACCGTGTTGATGCTGTTTGTCCCTTTTCTACGTCGTTTTCTACGTTTCTTCTAACCCATCTATGCTAACATGTGCTCACATTATCCACTACATCAATTTCTAATTTGTGTTTTTTTAACTGTGCAATAGTACAAACACTGTGTTTATTACCCACACTGGCAACAGAATTTTATACAGAGACTCGTGCAGTTCAGTGTTCTTTGTATGCAGCAGCATGTCTCAAGTGCCGTTCAGCACATTGCTAGTTTTTCTCATGATAATATAAATAGTACTTTTATGGCAGTTAGTATTTTTACAATATGTACATAATGTTCACATACATAGTTGTTTTTTATTCTGTATCCTCCTCATCTTGACCCCTCTAGGACACTGTTTTTGCTTTGTAATACTTGCTGGCTGTAACAATTTCATTTCCCAGCGTGGGATCAAAAAAGTTTT
This sequence comes from Chaetodon trifasciatus, assembly GCA_037975065.1. NCBI lineage: Eukaryota > Metazoa > Chordata > Actinopteri > Chaetodontiformes > Chaetodontidae > Chaetodon > Chaetodon trifasciatus. The sequence goes on along the minus strand of JBBMOE010000104.1, from coordinate 319,734 downwards.
ATCTTAAATACTGGATGATGTATTATAATCACAAGTGTGGCAGTTTTCGTTGCTCATTTTCTTTTGCGACTTTAAGTGTCCTGTCAATAAAGTTAATTGAAAAGAAACTGAAACAGGAGAGGTGATGTCAGACTGAATCAGCTGACTGAGCTTGACTTCCTGTCTCAGACAGCAGCCATGCTACAGCATCACCTGCACAAAGGTTACTATAGAGTGAGAGAGAGAGAGACAGAGAGAGTGAGAGAGAGTGTGTGTGTGTGTGTGTGTGTGTGTGTGTGTGTGTGTGTGGTTACCATGCCAACGTGTCTGTCAATGTTGAAGATGCGTTTGTTGGAGCCCTCCTCATACAGTTTGGAAAGAACAAGCTTCTCCACCCCGAACACAACACCGTCCTTACAGCGGATCGCAATGGCCGTGCTGAAGGAACACACACACACACACACACACACACACACACACACACACACACACACGTTAAAGGGAAAGATAGCTTAGCTGGAAAAGCTGAATCATTTTGATAATTTCACGGTAAACTATTTCCTCATCAACCCAGAACACTGAGCTGCTGACCTGCTGTTCTCCACTGCCTTCATGGCGTACTCCACCTGAAACACTCGGCCATCTGGAGAGAAGGTGGAGGCCGACAGGTCATACTGCAGGACACACACACACACACACACACACACACACACACACACACACACACAGGTATACACACAGGTAGAGGCAGAAAACTTTCTGTTAGCAGGTTCACAGATTAAACAGACACTACATTTGTCTTTAAATTCCTGTTAAAAGTGGCACCAGTGTTTTTGTTGGTTTTAAAACTTGCTGGCTGTAACGACTTAATTTCCAGTGAGATCAATAAAGTCTTATCTTACTTTTAAGTTAAATACACTCATTAAATACCTGAATATCGACCAAGATTCATTCATTCAAGTCCTGACATAAACTTTACAAACACCTCAAAGTGATTCTGCATTGATTTCTAAAACAATCCAAACACAGATGAAGGAGTTTTGATGGTTAGTTTAACAGATTAATATAAAACTGACAGCACAGCAGCACACACACCAGGCAGCTTAAATCTGGTGTACTTTAAAGGGAGTTTGGCACGAACTGAAGCTAATTGTTAGCACCAACTGCTTACATGTCAATATCACTGATTCCCATTACTAAAGTGACTGATTCTATGACGACGCACCAGTTGGATGTTTGAATTTTTATTCTTTATTTTTTTTCACAGCAAACTGAACCTAAATAAACTTAAACTTTCGGCTCAGAATACTTTCAATTTCAGTTTAGCTTCTGCTAGCAGGCCTCGTTGTGACTCAGCAGGCTAACACGCTAGCTAGCGAGCTGTCGACAGGTTTATTGTGAATGATTTTCAGCACAAATGTGGGTTCGTTTTCCGTAACTGCACTAAAATGTGACACGGAAACAGTGAAAGCAAAGTTAAAGTGAAGCCTCAGCTGGAAGAAGCTCAGAAACACTCACCCCGGTCCCGATCGAGCTCATTTTCACTCAAAGTGCAGATCCTGTGAGCAACTTTCAGCCCGCTGCGCATATTTCTGCGCACGCTCCTGCGCATACTCAGTAAAGTCAGCGTTTTCATACGTGAACATCCGGTTACAGACTTCATAATAAAAGCCAGTGTCAGTCACGACAAATAAAAGGGTGACACAACAATAAGTTTCACCATTCATTCTTGACCTTGGAAACAAACAAGAAAAATAAATGATTAAATAGCGTCACCACAAGGTCAATTTAATCGCTGCCCTGGAGTTTTTGACCAGTTTACATGTTGTACAACACTGCAGGTCGAAGACAAACATCACAAACTACGGTGGCCGACACGGGCAAACGCGCCGCGAACGGCAAAACGTTGCAAACACAGGAATGATGCAAAACCAAAAACACACAGACACATTTAACAAATGGAACAGAAAAACGCTGCAAGAGAAAAAAGCTGCAATCACAGAAACGAAGCAGAAGCAAAAACTTACAAAACCACAAAACAACGCGAAAGTTAAATGCTGCAAATATCAAAAACACACAAACCCCAAAACAACCGCAAGAGAGAAACGCTGCAAATTCACTCCACAAAACGGAAGTGCACCAGGCCACTAGGGGGACTCTACCTGAGGGATGGACAGGTCCTGTGGGACCAGACCCATAGACATAATATACGTTACATAATATACAATATATACATAATATATCTATGGACCGACCCTCTTGAAAGACGTGAAGAAGAAGAAGAAGAAGAAGAAGAAGAAGAAGAAGAAGAAGAAGAGGAAGAAGAAGAGGAGGAGGAAGAAGAAGAAGGTTGGCTAAGTTAAGGCACGTTTTCCTGTATGTATTTTTTTAAACACTTGGCCGTAATGTTGTGAAAGATGACGGCCAAGTGTTCTGGGGTTTGTGTGTTTTTGATACTTGCAGCTTTTTTCTCTTGCAGCGTTTTTCTCTTCCATTTGTTAAATGTGTCTGTGTGTTTCTGGTTTTGCATCATTCCTGTTTTGCCGTTTGCGGCGCGTTTGCCGTTGTCGGCCACCGTAGCAACTGCACATGATGTGACCTAAAGCTCCAGAAAACTACTCAGTGGGTCGCTGGGTCAAATCAAATGGAACAACAGCAGCTTCCTGTTTCTGAGTTTCAAGCCCTTAGGTGGTGATTTAACCTGGACTCAAGTTTCAGATGTTTTTTTATATATAACTGCTTTATTTAGTCATAATAGGCAGAACAGCATCGTCCAACATTTAAGAAAAGCAGTATATACACAGGTAAACATACACAGCAAAAGACCAAGGGTTAGGACATGATGGAATAAAAGAGGAAGAAGAAGGAGGAGAGAAGAGAAGAAAAAAAAGAAGAAGGAGAAACAACCAAACAAAACAAA
>JBBMOE010000104.1:290753-302163 GCA_037975065.1 Chaetodon trifasciatus | reverse complement strand
TTTGTTTTGTTTGGTTGTTTCTCCTTCTTCTTTTTTTTCTTCTCTTCTCTCCTCCGTCTTCTTCCTCTTTTATTCCATCATGTCCTAACCCTTGGTCTTTTGTTGTGTATGTTTACCTGTGTATATACTGCTTTTCTTAAATGTTGGACGATGCTGTTCTGCCTATTATGACTAAATAAAGCACTTCCTGTGACAAAGATGAGGCGTTCAGAGGCCTTTAAGTTCTGGACTGACCTGAGATCAGATGTGCTGAATGAGTGAATGAATGATTGAATGAATGGATGAATGAATGCAGCATGTTGTGCAGACCCTGCTGGTCTGATCAGGAGGGTCGCACTCCGTTTGAAGGCCCCGTGTCGCTCTGATGACGTCGAGGACCTGGACCCATCCGGCCTTGCACTCCGCATTTTTCTCCGTCAACATTTCCGGCTGTCTTCTGTCTCAGAGACGTTTGGGGACAGATCCTTGACCGTGAACCTGCTCGGTCCTCACGGTTCCCTCCGTCTCCCTCTGAACGTTCTGCTGAACAGGACCAAACCTCTGAAGCCGTCGGTCCTCTGCTCAGCTCCTGCCGGTCAAACCTGTTTCTGATCCAGAATCTTTGTTTCCAGACAGACTCGGTCTCTGCTCCACACGTCAGGCCTGACTGAGATCGTCTCATTTGTGCTCTGAACCAGATCAAAGTCTGGAGGTGACCCTCTGAATGAAATGAGTCTCTTTAAGGATCACTCATCAGTGAACAGACACCACTCATCACGTATGATCACCAATCATCAGCACCTGAACACGTGATAACTAGTTGATAACTGGTTAATAACTGGTTAATAACTGGTTAATAACTGGTTAATAACTGGTTAATAAGTCAGAGAAATGGAGCTGGAAGCACATCGAAGTGTTTAGATGAGACAGATGGCAAAAACCAACAGATGATAAGACACAGAAGCGATGATGATGAGCGATGATGATGAGTTCTAACGAGTACTGAACATGAATAAATACTCCAGAAGATGTTTACAGCTACATCACGATCTCTCATTGACCAGTTATTACACCTCTACGTGCTGATCACACCTGTTTGATGTCTGCAGTTCAGCCCAGTGACCAGCAGGAGGAGACAAACTCAGCGGTCAGCACAGAGCCTGAGCCTCTCTACAAACCAATGCAGTTATTGATCGATGTATTTATGATCCACGACACATTTATCGGTTTCAATGTCTTTGTTCAGATTCTCTTTGGAAACTTTATTTATTATCTGGGAAATATTTTCAGTGAGTCAGAAAACATTCGGCCGTCCGTTCTGCATCCCAAATCTTACTTCAATAAAAGGACAGAAGTATTAGTATGAAAACATACAAGAAGTACCACATTAAACGTACTCTTCCTGCGCTCCAGTGTATGGCTGGATTCACTTCACATCACTTTGAAGACGCAGCTGGTGAAGGTGGTGCAGCTTCTACTGCTGCTAATCGACAATAATACTTTCTAAAACTACTTTCTAATCAGAAGTTATTCGTTGATTATTCTCTGAATTAAAATCTGAATCTAAAAACTGGAGTAGAACTATAAACAAACATCGAATGGAAATACTCGAGTACCTGAACGCTGTACTCGATAAATGTGTTGAGTCAGACTGATGCTTTGTTCTCGTCAGCGGGCCGATCAGCTGATTTAATGTTCTGAGAGAGAACCGGTGAGACGTTCTTCTCCGTCACCTCCGTCAGACAGGATGGAGCTTTGTTCAGGTCTGTTTCAAACCTCCTCCGCCTGTTAAACCTCCACCTGTTTCTGCTGTTTGGTCTCTCTGACGGCGGTGTGGAAGCTGATTACTGGCAGCAGAAAGAACTGTTGAGGCGCACACCTGATGTCCTGACAGAAACTTGGGATTCAGACGGTCTTAACTCCACAGCAGAGGACTTCAGTCTTACTAACAGTGTTCATCTCATTTTGACTTTGCACCTCATTACCTAACGACCGACACGCCCTCTTGCCGCCCGTACAGGCTTTGATTGGCGCCATCACTTTGCCTCCTGGTGGATCTGGACTCTGTGGCTCGCCTCCCTGCTGCTCCGCCGGCTCGCGTTTCTCTGCAGCTGGTCGGTGGCGGTGAGTCATCTCGCTGCAGCTGGTCGGTGGTGGAGCTTCGCTGCCGGCCGTCTCGTCTGTCCACTTTTTCCTTTTGTGGACGGCGATGACTGGACTCAGAAGCATGTGCGGTCCAGAAATAGAAGCGGGGGATCAGATTCTCCAGAGCCGATCAGAGCGGCAGCAGCTCCAACTCTTTTTGACTTTATGCAACCTGTTTTACTGTCGAGTCCAGCGGCGACGACGCTTTTCAACGTGAGCACCAAGCATACACCTGGTTCTGGTTTCTGCTGGACCTGGTTCCAGACGGGACTCACTGACTGCTTTTACAGCCTGGGACCTTGTAAGGTCAGGAATTCACAGCCTTCATTCATTCAGCTCCTGAAGCTGCTCTGCTCAAAAAAGTCTGACAGGAAGTCAGGACTCAGACAGGACGTCAGGACTCAGACAGGAAGTCAAATTTCAGACAGGAAGTTGGGACTGATGTATTCATCCAGGTTTGTTTTGGTTTCATATGTATAGAGACAATCTGAGAGCGACATGATGTTTCCATGGAAACCACTGATGCTCACGCTGGAGGATGAAATCAGCTGATCAACAGAACCTTATTCTTTGACCTGAGGGAACGGTTCTGTCTGTAGATTGTCTGTGGATTTCTTTTAACATTGTTCTATGTGCTTCATACTGGTTCTAATGGGATTCTACTGAATATAGACGGGTTCTAATGAGGCCATACTGGTTCTAATGGGATTCTACAGTATTTGAAGTCATACGGGTTGTACTGGATTCTTCTGGAGCTTCTGATTCTAATTGATGAAATGCCCTGGTGGTGAGGTTCCACTGAGTTTTTAGTGGTTCTAATAGGGTTCTACTGAGATCAGAATCGTTCTAATGGCCTTTAACTGGTTCTAATAGGGTTCTACTGAGGTCATACTGGTTCACCCGATGATCCGTCTGGGTTATCTGATAAGCAGGTGGCACCTGCCTCCAGCAAGTGTGTTTCTGTGTGTGTGTGTGTGTGTGTGTGTGTGTGTGTGTGAATGTTGACTGTGCTGTAATGCTCTGGTTTGTCGTCACAATAGAAATGTTCTGTATGCATTCACTCATTCATGTTCTCACTGAGGTTCTACTGGGGGTCAAACTCACTCACACTCCTGCTGAGGACCAGCAGTCCCACAGTGGTTCTTTTAAAGGTCGTACTGGTTCTAATGGTCTCTACTAGACTTCTGGTCTTGGTCCAACTGGTTCTACATGTGTCACACAGGTGTGATGGCGGTTCTACATCTGAACGACCTGCAGGTGAAAAGGCTCTGTGATTGGTGGAAGCAGAGACGAGGCGGGAGGCGTCTGATCTGCCACAGGCTTTTATTGCAAAGTGGCTTCCTGTGATCTCAGAAACAACGTTCCACTTTAAGGCTCCAGATGTCGTCGTGTTGTTGTTGTTGTTGTTGTTGTTGTTGTTGTTGTTGTTGTGGGGTCGTCTCTCACTGCTGGGGTCAAATCTGCTTCCTGTAGTGTTTCTTTACAAAATAAAAGTGCACTCTAACTAATGGTGTGACGGTTACATTCAAACTGAAAGTAAGGCGACGACCAAACAGCTAGAATGACGGCGAGTCGGACAGGAATGACAGCTGAGGTAAACAAACGTTAGCGTGGTGACACAAACAGAGATTTAACGTCAGGACCTTTTCTGTCTCAACCTGTAGTGTTTCAACAAAAAGTGCTGGGTGATCTTCTTCTTCTTCTTCTTCTTCTTCTCTTCTGAATGCATAGTCTAACAATAAGTCTGCCTGGTTTGAACATACTGAACAACAGTTTACAACAATAAATAAAGTCATATGTAAAAAGCTGCAGGAGGCGGAGCTTCGCGGCGCTCACCTCCGACACGTGTGGCTGCTTCCTTCACATCGACTTTTTGGCAAAACTCTGGCTGTGAGAGAGACAACCTTCCTGGGGTTTGGTAGTGTGTCGTTTTCTGTTTTTTTTCTGCCAGGTGAACAGAAGTCATGTGGCAACAAACTGGGAGGTGTTTGCATATCATTATGTTAATGAGATCTCCTTCATGTTGGAAAAAAGCAAAAAGAACAAAAAGAAAACAAAGAGGCCTAAAGATGCTAACTCCTTCAGGACATGGATACAGACAGAGCAAGCTGCTGAGTGAAGCGGCGGTGTTCAGGTGGGGTCAGGTGCTTCGGTCCGGATGGCACGGCGGTTGGCTTGGCTCCGCTTGGCTCGCCGCGATGACATCACATCGGCTTGCCCTCCAGAGACACCACCACGTTCCCGCCCAGCTTCTCGGCCAGCGTGCTGCGGTCCTGGATGTCGTCCAGCCCGTTCACCTGCCACTCGTGTTTGATACCTGAGGAGACACACCTGAGGTCACTGAGGGGTCAGGGAGGAACACCGCTGACAGACGCACACGAACCACTGATGGCACCTGAGCTCAGCCAATCATACCTGAGCTCCACAGAGAAGGCTGTGCCAGGTACCCTAATTTCCGGACTATTGAGCGCACCTGAATGTAAGCCACACCAACTAAATTTAGAAAGAAAAAAAGATGTGTACATATACAGGCCGCACTTGTCTATAAGCCGCAGGTGCCCCAACATGAGATATTTACACAGAGAGATTTTTTTCATGTTTAATTACCGTAAATAAATGTTTTTTTCCAAACAGTGTCTGTAACACGGCAGTAACACGGCTGTAAAAGTGCAGTAACACAGCTGTAAAAGTGCAGTAACACGACTGTAAAAGTGCAGTAACACGACTGTAAAAGTGCAGTAACACGGCTGTAAAAGTGCAGTAACACGACTGTAAAAGTGCAGTAACACGGCTGTAAAAGTGCAGTAACACGGCTGTAAAAGTGCAGTAAAAAGGCTGTAAAAGTGCAGTAACATGACTGTAAAAGTGCAGTAACACGAAAAAAGTAGCGGCTTATAGTTCGGAAATTACGGTATATCTGACAGGTGACTTCTGAAACGTCGTCTGAAACACCTTTACTGACATGTAATCATCTCTAATCTTTAAAGGTCAGTGGCCGTCAGAGACGACAGGATGTGACCTCTGACCCCAGCAGGTCACATGACTCACCTGTAAACTTCTTTTTGATGGCATCTTTAGAGCTGGCATAGATCATCTTGCTCTTCAGTGGAGCGCCATCTGGAGCCCTGAGGAGAACACGACAGCAAGAGCTCAGATGAGACCTTTGACCCGACCAGACCGTCGCTGACCACAGGCAGACCTGACGGCGATGCTACTGCGCCACCAGCTGGAGGGAGGCCAGGTGTCAGTCCGTCACCTGAAGCTTCACCTGCTCACAGTGTGTGATGAATGAACAAGCAGTCACGTCAGTAAACAAAGATGATTCTCAGTCACAGAACGGATCGTTTCCTACAGCTGACACTGAGCATCATCCTGTTCCAGCCATCAGAGATATTTGTGTTTGTAAAAATGTTCTGCTGATGGACTGATGGACTCGTCCACCTTCACTGAGCTCTACTCATGTTCCCTGCAAAAGGTCTGTAGGACTGCTAAGACCAGGACCAAACCTGTCCCAGTCTGAGGGTCCGGACCAGGATCTGGTCTGGATCCCTCCTCTTAGACCAGTGATTCTCAACTCAGTGGGTCGCAGGCCTTTGTCTGGGCAAAAAAAATCCTGTGCTTTTATTTTGAAGGGGATTTTTTATGCAGCGGAGTGCTGTCTATTGGTGTTGCAGCTCGTTATTAAGGGGTGATGGTTGGTCCCGAGGCCAGACCAGTTGAGAACCACTGTCTTAGACTGCTGATCAGTACAAGCTCTGAGCCCGATCAATAGCTGGTTGAAGGACTGGTCCCTGATCAAAACCTGGTCCTGGATCGGTACTGTACCAGAAGATGAAGACGAGGTCCTCCTTCTTGGACTCCTTGGTCTCGTAGGTGGCGTCGTACAGGCCGTATCTGCAGTCGTTGAGGGGGAGGAGCTTGACAAAGCAAGCGTAGGGGTCGTCCACCGTCTCCCCGATGTCTCCCACCAGGATCTGCTTCCCCTCCTCCACGATGATCTTCTTCCTGTCCTCGCTCAGACAGAACAGCACCGCCTTCTTCCTCTTCTTCACCTCGTCCTGGGTCGAAGACTTCCTCACCTTCATGTCGTTGAACACCCTGATGACCTCATCGTTCACTGTGACACCTGACGCCTGCAGACGACAGGTAGGATCAATAAAGTTTATTCAGAGCAACAGCATTTCACATGGTTGAACAGGAAATGATCAAAGACATTCGTGATTCTCCTGTAGTCCTGGACCAGGACTGAAGAGAGCCAGCAGAGTCCTGCATGAGGATCTGCGACTTCAGCTTTAAAGGTGATCAATACCATCTTAAAATCAATTCTGTGACATCGTTTGGTTCAAAATCAGCTGCAGCAATGAGTCCATTAATCAATCAACACTGAATCAATCATTTTCATCATCAGTTTATTGTTCTTTTAGCTTCTTTTTACTTTTTAATGTCAAATCAAATGTTGAATATTTCCTGTTTGGTTCTGATCGTTGTGCTTGAACTGTGATCAATAGTTTCTACTTTATTTTATCCACCGATCGATTCACAGAGAAATCAATCAATCAATGTGGGTGAACATAACCTGTCAGAATGTAAAGATCACTTTAACCAGATGAACGTCTGATGAGCTGCTCACCTGTGCCCTGCTCACCTGTGCAGGTGTTAAACCACCTCCAAAGCACAAACTTGTTGCTGGACACAAACTGGAGATATCTAAAGCAGTTTGTCCTTTGACCCCCTGAGACTGTTGAAGGTCCCACAGGGGACTTAAGACTTTTTGTTCCATCAAAACCACCTGATGATTTTTCTGATCAGTCCTCCAATAAAGACATTTGACTGAGACGCATCATCTCCTGTTTCTGTCTGAGTGAGACGATCTCCATGACGGAGGAAACAAAGTCGTATTTTCAAGGTATCGAGTAACACCAAAACCCCAACGAGCCTGCGAGGAAGACACGAAGACACCAACGAAGACACCAACGAAGACACCAACGAAGACACCAACAAAGACACCAATGAAGACACCAATGAAGAAACCAATGAAGAAACCAATGAAGACACCAATGAAGACACCAATGAAGACACCAACAAAGACACCAATGAAGACACCAATGAAGAAACCAATGAAGAAACCAATGAAGACACCAACGAAGAAACCAATGAAGACACCAACAAAGACACCAATGAAGACACTAATAAGGACACCAATGAAACGCTGCCAAATGAAAGCGAGTCTCTTCAGCCTGACCTACGTCCACAGCGCTCCGTCAGCACCGGAGAGAAACAAAGGCGAGGCGACGGGTGGAGACAGGACGTCTGTTGACCGACGGAGGACGAGGAGCAGCTTGTTGTGTTGCTGCCGCAGAACAGATTCCAGGAGACGAGCCTTCACTGACGAGTCCTTTAACGAAGGGACGTCTGCTCGCAGACTCTGTCCTCTGTTGATCACAGATCAATACTGTGTGATCAATACAACTTTAATATCTGTTATTGTCCATATGATGGTACACTCAGATGAGTTTACTGCTCATTTGAAGTGTGAGACATGAACGTTCTGTAGTCAGACGTGTTGTCTTTAACACTGTGGACACATCAAGAAAATGTCTGTGGAACATTTCTGGCGGGGGTTTGGACGGTGGCCTGTGAGCAGCGTTCATGTCTTCTGTTGGTCACATGACGCCTGTTGGCATCATGAAGTGTTCAGAGACGCTAACAGACATTTTACTCCGCAGTGGACACAGTCCACGTCCAGCTCTGATCATACGTGGACAAATCACTTTGACGATAAACAAAGAAAAAGTCTTCAAACCTCTTTGTGTTGTTTGTCCTGAACGATCCCAGGACACCAACAGAGACACCCACAGAGACACCTACAGACACCCACAGAGACACCTATAGACACCCAAAGACACCCACAGAGACACCTACAGACACCCAAAGACACCCACAGAGACACCCACAGAGACACCCACAGAGACACCTACAGACACCCAAAGACACCCACAGAGACACCTATAGACACCCAAAGACACCCACAGAGACACCTACAGACACCCAAAGACACCCACAGAGACACCCACAGAGACACCCACAGAGACACCTACAGACACCCAAAGACACCCACAGAGACACCCACAGAGACATCCACAGAGACGCCCACAGAGACATCCACAGAGACACCCACAGAGACATCTACAGACACACCCACAGAGACATCCACAAAGACATCCAGGGACACCCACGGAGACATCCACAGAGACATCCACAGACACCCAAGGAGACATCCACAGACACCCACAGAGACATCCACAGAGACGTCTACAGAAACACCCAGAGACACCCACGGAGACATCCACAGAGACATCCAGGGACACCCATGGAGACACCCACAGAGACGCCCACAGAGACATCTACAGACACACCCACAGAGACACCCACAGAGACATCCACAGAGACACCCACAGAGACATCCACAGAGACATCCAGGGACACCTGGAGACACCCATGGAGACACCTGCAGAGACACCCACAGAGACATCCACAGACACCCATGGAGACATCCACAGAGACACCCGCAGAGACACCCACAGAGACATCCACAAAGACCCACAGAGACATCCACAGAGACATCCAGGGACACCCAGAGAGACATCCACAGACACCCATGGAGACATCCTCTGAGACACCCACAGAGACATCTACAGAGACAACCACAGAGACATCCAGGGACACCCACAGACACCCATGGAGACACCCACAGAGACACCCGCAGAGACACCCACAGAGACATCCACAGAGACATCCACAGACACTGACTGATGACATTAGCTCTGTCTCCTGGTGTGTGGACGATATCTGGATGAAGTTTTACTGTGTTTTTGTTAATGAGTAAAAGTACTCATTGCAGTCTTTGTACAGACGGAGCTCTCCTTCAGGTCCACATGTCCCACGGTGGACAGACAAGTCTTACACAGCGTCCCTTCAGGCTCCTCAAACTGATCAGCTGACCGGTGTCAGACTAACGGATGTCAGCTGATCCACTCAAACCTCCGTCTGTACTCGTCCTCATTTTGATAACTGTTACCTGATCAGGTGAGTCTGCGTTTGTTTTGTCTCTCGTCTGTTTGTCCATCTTAAACAGACCGACAGCTGCAATCAGCTGATAACTGTCAGGGTTTCAATGTCCGGGTCAGCTGATCAGAGGGCGAGCCTGTGACATCACTGCTGATGATGTGATGACATCACCGCAGATAGGTGTGATGACATCACTGCTGATCGATGCGGTGATGACATCACTGCTGATGACGTGAGACCAGCAGTGGATCCATCAGACTCTGATGACACTGATGTGTCTGTAAAATCCTGTTACCATGGAAACAACAGCTGAACTGATCAATCGTCTTCCTCTGAGGTCATGGACCTGGCTGATGATGTCACTGCTGCTTTGGTGTTACAGCTCAGAGAATTTTGACACGAATGGAGAAAAATGCAGAAAGAAACGAGAAAAACTTTAATTTGAGTTTTAAATGAAGAAAAAACGTAAAGTTAAAGTGAAAAAGTGACTTTTTTCTGTTTGTTCTTCATTTTCATCTTTCACTGTGATGAATTAGTATCAATAAACATGTCTCATATCAGACGCTTACTGGGTGAACTGGGGACGGCCAGTTAAACCACTGCTCAGACTGCGGAGTCACGGTCCGTCCGTCTGTCGGACTCTGATCACTAATCCGGACTAATTCAAACCTGCTGAACTCGCTCCTTCAGCTCAGCAGCCTCAGGTCCACTGACTCCAGCTGGCGTGGTCCCGTCCTGGTCCCGTCCTGGTCCCGTCCTGGTCTGACAGCGTGTCCCCGCTGGGTGCGGGCCGGTCAGCCCAGCGGTACCACAGCGGGAATAAGATGGCCGCCCCGGGCCACACGGCCTGGGGGCAGGCCGGACCCAGCCGGACCTGGGAGCGTTACCGTTCTTCAGATAAAATCTGAAAAACCTCCGTTGACGTTCCCAGATTAAAGTCCGCTTCCAGGACAAGTTTCAACGAGACGAGAACAGCGAACAGCCGTCGGTGTGGACGGACGGATGGCTAACGCTAACTAACGGGAGCGGCTAAGGCTAAGGCTAAATAACGGGAGCGGCTAACGCTAAGGCTAAGGCTAACTAACGGGAGCGGCAGCCATGCTAGCTAACATCACGCTAACGTTACCCGCGGAGCCACATAACGGTCCTCCGGAGACCCGCCGGATCCGGACTACACAGGAACCGTTTTCCGAAGACCACAGTCTCACTCGCGGGGACAGTCAATGGCCGGTTCTTACCATGTTGTCCTGGGGTTTGTCCGCGCTTCTTCACCGTCGGATCGGGGTTTCTCAGGGGTGAAAGGTAGCGGGGAATGTGGCCGTCTGACCGGAGGAGGAGGAGGAGGAGGAGGAGGAGGAGGGAAGGGAGGAGGGAGGAGAAGGGAGGGGGAGGAGGAGGAATGTATAGAAGTACATTTCCTCAAGTACTGTACTTTCACGACTTCCACTGACTTCCAAATACTATTTGGAAGTACTTGTACTTGCGTATTTTTTTCTTCTTCTGTCATTTTATTTATCAGCTTTAGTTACTTTCCAGTAAGAATAAATGTAAATAAAACAAAATCTAAATTCTGTAGTATTATACCATCAAACTTTATTGATCATTAAAACAAGCTCCACCTTCAGAAACATTAAAGTTACGTAATAGAATAATGAGTACTTTTGGTACTGTAAACTATTTCAATGCAAATACTTTGGGACCTTTACTGGAGTAAAATTTTGAAGGCAGGACTTGTACCAGTATTTCTACACTGTAGTATTACTACTTATACTGAAGTTCTGAATACTTCTTTCACCACTGGAAATAAAGTAAAAACACTTTAAAACAAAGTATTATCTTAACTTATTGTAGCAATAAGAAATAAGCACGGATGAAACAATCGATCGATCAATAACTGAACAATAATCTTTCTTTTGACAAGTGATTGTTTGAACTTTCCCAGAAGAAAAATTCAAATATTTGTGATTGTTTCCAAAATGTTTCCACAAAGTCCTCAGACTAAGGACTCCGTTCACGGAGGAGCAGGCGGCTGTGGCTCAGGAGACAGACAGTCGTCCACCAATCAGGAGCTGGTTCAGTCCCCAGCCTTGGCGGCTCACATGCTGAAGTGTCCTTGGGTAAGATACTGAAGCCCAAACCTGCCCTGATGCTGCGCCATCAGTGTGCGAGTTCATGTGAACGTCACTTTGGATCAAAGCGTCTGCAGCGACTGACTGTT
>JBBMOE010000104.1:240871-270924 GCA_037975065.1 Chaetodon trifasciatus | reverse complement strand
GTCCACACACAGGAAGTCAACAGTTCACACACAGGAAGTCAACAGTTCACACACAGGAAGTCAACAGTTCACACACAGGAAGTCAACCATTCACACGCAGGAGGTCACCATCCACAGACAGGTCACAGACAGATGAAGCTGTCCTCTGTGGTTAACATGGTCAGTGTGGATGTCGTGTATCTTGGTGTCGTGGCTCTCACCTTGAGAGCGATGGTCCCATTCTGAGGTTCACAGTGCTGCTTAAAGAGCAGCTTCAGTCTCTCTCTGGAAACACTGGCCTTCCTACGACTGAACAAACAACGCGAGCGTCAGCAGTTTACCAAATCAAACATCAGCTCAGACACTACCTGGCTCTACGTGTTCTCATGAAAACTCCACTCGATGATGTTTTTCTTCTTCTTCTTCTTCTTCTTTTCTTCTTAAGGTCTAAAGGTTCACATTTGTCCAGTCTGTCTTCAAAGGCTGACTAATTACAGTGAAGGTACAGTCAAAGGTCACGTTCCTGAAGCTTTTTCAGTGTAATGACAAGTACAAGTGAGGTTCTGACTGCCTCAATATTTGAGCTGTAATGAGGCGTTTGACTTCAGACGTCAGTCAATGATCACAGTGTTTGAAGTACTTTGCCGTGTCCAGCAGAGGGCGCTCTTACAATTCATTCTCAGCTTGACCCACTGCAGCCCGTCAGTTCACTGATAATCAATAAACATGACTGGTGGGATGATTGGGACACATGGACGTGTTCTGGGCTCTACGCTGCAGACGGTGGACTAACACATGAGACAAAAAGACTTCCTAGGCTTCAGAAATGTCCTTTTGGAAGACGTGTTTTTATTATAGTGGTAGTTTGTCCCTGCTCTGTCTGTCTGTGTATGGATGCTGTCACAGTGTCTCCAGGTGAACCATCTCACCTAATCTGATTGGCTTTGACAGTGAAGGGCTCACTGTGCTCGTCCTTCATCATCCTCACTGTGTATTTGAAGACTGTTGGACTCAGAGGCTTCTTCTTCTTCTTCCTGCGGACACACACAGACACGTATTAAAACACAACGTCAAAGATTTAGAATTTCACTCCAACAGTGTCTTTTTTTCCATGCTTTCTTCTTCCCTGTCGAAACCTGGCGCTTACATTACCCACAATGCAACTGGAAGGCGAACAGTTGCGTGGGAGGTTGGGGAGCATGATGTCAGTTGAGACTAATGTAGCCTGCAACAGAGACGAGGAGCAGCTGCAGACATCTGTTCTTTCTACCTCCTCATCAACATTTCAGTGTCAGACCTGTTGTCTCTGACAGACACTGACTCAAGTGACATCACTCGAGGACATTTACCAGACTCCACACAGCTGCCTCTGGAGGCACTAAAGGCTTTATACTACTTCAAAACATGCAGTAGAACTCCATAACACCTGGAAACACACTGAGGTGGAAAATCAGTAGTTTAACTTTCAGAAAGTATGAACATTACAGGGGCTGCTGGGAAATGAAGTCTTCACTGTGCACCTCAGTCACTTAACTCACTGTTCTGGACTCATTCCATCCCTGGAGAAGTTACAGGATCTGGTCTGTAACAGACTTTCAGCAGGACTAAAGCTTCCTCAAGGGGGCGCCGGAGAGCTGAAGGAGGCAGGGATACTGCAGGAGGTGAAGCAGAGTCTAAACTCTCCCTCCTCCTCCTCCTCCTCCTCCTCAGATGTGAGCACTGACATGAAACACATGTTGAGCTGGTTCAGTGTGATGTCACTTCCTGTGTAGATCATTATCTCTGATGATCCAGAACAAACCTCCAGAAATCCACTTAGAAACCACAGAAGAAGACTCTGCAGGACTGAGGCTCCTCCTGCTCTAAGTTCTCATCAGTATCACAGTGATCCAGTGATCCAGTGATCCAGTGATCTGTACATCCATGAGTACACTGCTAACAGCAGCGGCTAACAGGAGTGGCTAACTTGAGCTGCTAGCTAACAGGAGTGTCTGCAGTCATTACTGAGGGGAAAATGACCCACCGGAAGCTGGTGTGGACATCAGTCTTCCTCTGCAGTCATAAGTCAGGTCAGACACCTGCAACACTGCAGGTTTCACCTCTTCCTTCATGTTTGACCTCTGACCTGTTGATCTAACATCATGAGAACCAGGTGACCTACTGACCCGTTGATCTGTGCCGCCGGACTCTGGAAGGCTTTGTCATCATCGTCACTGTCGCTGATGACGATGGTGTCTTCATCAGCTGGCTTGGTGCGGCCGTTAGCAGCCGGCACGCCGTTAGCGCTGGAATGAGGAGAATGTACCTGCAGGATCTCACACACATGTCTACAACACACACACACACACACACACACACACACACACACACACACACACANCACACACACACACACACACACACACACACACACACACACACACACACACACACACACGCGTCAAGCTTGTCATCAAACAGTTTATTTCCATGTCAGTCCAGTCTCCTCTCTCTTTGAGCTCTGGCTTTGGTCTCCTCCAGCTCCGAAGGAAAATATCTGCTCTTTAGCTGCTGAATGCTAACCAGCTAACTGCTAACCGAGTCTGTCTGCTGTTTGCTACTCAGCAGGAAGTGAACTGAGGCTTTTTACAGCTTCTTCTCTGAAAACGACGCGATGAGAGCAAAGCAGAACAGAGAGGATCGAGTCCGAAAAGACAAACGATGAGCTGAACGTCACAATGAAGCTCCTGAAGACGAGGAGAGCTGCAGAGTGACACCGTCAGGCCGGACCGGGCCAAGAAATGACCTCGATAGGTGATCTTGAGAAAATTTAAACTTTGGACGTTTTTATCAATATGGACAAATGTAATGGCCAATCACGCAGCAGAAGTGAATGCAGCAGCCAGTCAGAGTGCTGCCTGTTGGCTGGAGGGCGGGGCTCCTCACAGCACCTGAGGGAATGAAACAGACCCAATCATTTAGCATAGGTGTATGAGCCGTCCATCAAACTCCTGCGACGTCCGCGGTCCCTCTTTGTTTCCCACAGACGTCCTTTCAGTCTGACCTGAGTGTGGGAGACCCCCCGCCCAGTACCTGGCTCCATTGCGTCCAGCCACATCCACGGTCTCTCCAGGGAAGAACCGGTCTTTGACGAAGGCGTAAACGTCCTCGCAGAGCTCCGTCAGTCTGCAGCGCCGGCTCAGGGTGGCCAGGTGGAGCAGCGGAACCACCAGAGATGGAGGGAAGCTCTGCAGACTCTGCTTCGCCCGCCGCTCGCTCTCCACCGCCTCCAGGTAAGTCAAGCCTGCTCGGCCTGTCAGAGCACAGCTCCACACCAAACTGTTACAGAGGATGGTCCTCTCGAAAAACTCACTGAGGAGACAGGAAGAAACGAGAGGAGTGACACCTCCTGTCAGACATCACCGGAGGAGAAAATATCTGTGTCCAATAAATACTGCTGCCCTCCCAGAACATGAAAAGTGAGTTCTAGACCAGTTCAGGACCAGTTCTCCTCATGACACACAAAACTACGACTGGGATTCAGTTCAGATGTTCAGTTCTGAATTCAAAACAGCACTTTTACAAGACTTTACTTCTTCATCATCATCATCATCATCAATCAGAAAACACTGGACTTCAGGTCTCAGTGCTTCAGGTGTGTAAAATCTATCAGAACCAAAAACTGAACCTGATCAGAGCAGAAATCAACAGTTAATGATCACAGTTCACTTTGATCGACTTCACCTGGAGCTCCTTTCATCCAACAGCTAATCAATAACCACAGGGCTCCCTTTCAGGTGGGGTCCAGAGCTGCAGTCTGTGAAACACACCTGAGGATTCACAGGTAAGCCGTGAGTTTCCTCTTCAAGACACAGCTCCAAACATCACCTGTGCTGAGTGAAACAGGTGTGACTGAGCCTCCGCAGGTGTGTTTCACAGCAGGCCTGTTTCTCTCAGCTAACGGCTAACTGTCAGCTCCACTGTTAGCTAACACAGCTAACAGCCGCCAGCTCACTTTAGCTCCGTTAGCTTTAAGCTAACTTAGCGAAACGTTACACCTGCCCCGAATTGCTGAGTTCACTTCTAACGTCAGCCACCTGTTTGAATCTGGTTCCTACCTGCGGACACATACTTTCACCTGTTTGTGAGGGAACAAAACTTTTATTTTTCATCCCAAATAAACTTGCTTTTGTTTATGTCGTCTGGAAGTTTGCCAACGGACCAACTGTCAGCCGGGACACCATTCAAACTTCACTCCCGCGGGACTAACGGCTCTTTAAAGCGGCTCACAGGTGAGCCAGATGAGCTTTGAGCTACTTACTCGTAGGTCCTGAAGATTTCATGGGTGATTTTACAGAGAAAGACCTCCTCGTCCGGCCGCAGGTCCGCCGGAGGTTTCTGTCGGATGAAGGCTTTTCTGTGGAGAAGCGGCATCTCTCAGCTCCGCTTCCACCGGCAGCACTTTGAAAAAAAGGAGGGAAAGCGAGTCACAAAGACCGAATCTGAGACCGAAACTCCGGCGAAACAAAGCGAAGTCGGGCCTCAGACTCAAACCAGAGTCCTGAGCTGAAGGCACCGAAGGAGAAACCGAGCAGAGAGCCTGAAGAGCGGAGCGGGTCTTTTGTTAGACGACAGATAATCTGCCCACATGGAAATGAGCCGTTCACGGTCTGAGAGGACGAACCGAGTCCGTGTTTGAGTCCACAACCCGAAAACACACCGAGCGACTCGGCTCACACTCTCAGAACTCAGCTCGAACTGCTCTCCAGCCGCTTTTTACCGAGTTGTGTAACGATGAAGAGATAATCCACCGTCCAAAGCGAACAAGTCGTCCCCGGCTGAAGGCTGCGCTCAGGCGGCTTGTTGACCAAGTTTTCACCTACTTCACGGACCCACAGTAAGCTGGGAAACTTCAGTGTTTTTTTTTTTAGTTCGCCTGATTCAGTCAAATCAATGAAGAGCTAAATGTTTCACAGTTAATAATGTTTCTCTCATGTTGTTAAACATGTGATCTGTTCAGGTCCAATTTTAAAAATAAATATATCTGAAGACATCATATGTAATACAACATGCAGGTACAACTCGTAGTACTAAATACTACTACTACTGTTAACAGCAATAATAACACTGATGAGGCTGCAGCTAATGATCGCTTCTTCAGGAGCACTGCCAAACAGACGAACGGGTTCTGGTCCTGCTCGTAGACCTCCAGCAGTGAGACTCAGAACTGACTGTTGGACGGTCCCAACACGCGTCCTGACATCACAGGACATCACGGTCCCCCCTCTGGCCCCGGCCCAAAGCCCACAATCTGTCACAAATGGAAATCTGACCTGGAACACTGTGACCATGAACACATGCACCGACCAGGATGTGTCCTCAGCCTGGACACACTGCTCACCAACAACCGCGTCCTCTCACACAAGGACAGCACTGTCCTGAAAGCTGCTGATGACCCACAGTCACTGGTCTGATCCCTGCAGGACACTGGACACTCCACTGTTTATTGGCCAGTCCATGTTTTAATGAGTAAATTGACCAAACGCTGCGTTTCTTTTGACTTTTAACACGCGCACAAAGGACGAAGAACAAACACTGAAATGAAAACAAGTACGTTCACTTTCTGTCTGTTGATGTGTCTGTTGATCACCAGTCTGGACAGGTAACACATCACTGGTCATACTGGAAGTCAAACAGGTGGTGAATTCAGACCAGTTTCACTTTCGCTGGTTACATTTTTAAAGCTCAAAGAAACAGAAGCTCAACCTGTTGTCCCACGTGCGTCTGTCAGTTATGGTGTTTCCGAGTTGATCTGTGTCAACTGAACGCACCATAAGCGAGTAAAAGGGCGGGGCTTCACTGTTATCTTCAACGTCGGTTGGTCGGCCGTCCTGCCGCTCCTCCGCTACCAGCCAATGGTTGTCTTGGAGACGCCCCCCTGTGTTGAAGCTGAATGCGGTGACGTCAGAGGAGGGAGCGGAGGAAGTGGTGACGAGGGATGACGCAAGTGACACACACATACGCACGCACAAACACACACACACACACACACACACGGAGGAAGTATTCAGATCCGTTACTTCAGGAAAAGTACTAACACCTCAATGTAAAAATACTCTGCTACCAGTAAAATCCTGCATGTCAGTATAATCATGAATACTTAAGGTATTGAGAGTAAAAGTACTGAGTGCAGTAAAGCGTCCCCTGTGTCTGTTGTCCTTTTGTCTCTGGTCTCTTTAGATTATTGTGTCCCCTGTGTCTGTTGTCCTCTTGTCCTGGAAAACCAGGACCTGGTCTTGGATCATCACTGACCGTCTTCACCTACGTAATGTGGTGCATTGCATTGTGGGAGTGAAACTTTGTTCCACTGCGTGACGTGTGAGGACAGTACGTGGACGTCCTGGTGGAGGCTGTTGGGTGCAGTGTGTGAAGAGGACCATCATTTGTAATATCACGTGACACATTCGTCCTCCGTCACGGTGATGCGGTCGTCTTTGGAGCGCGAGCATTATCACGAGAGCTTGACCACCAGTTTTCAGACCTAAACTTCTCTTTATGAAGTAAATCTCTTTCGTCTGAGCCGACTTGGCCTGAAAGGAAACCCAACACAACGACCATCAGGTGTGCTTAGACGCTCCAGAGGCCTGAAGGAAGACACCGTCTCCACGTGGGACACACAGAGTGGAACTCCAAGCATTGGTTCACATTGTCTCTTGAGATTTTGAAGCGACTCACGTGGGAGAAGTTTGCCATCAGGACCTTCTGCCAGAACGCCGCTGTTAGCGTCCCGTGTGGAACCCTGTTTGAACCTAGACCAGCTTTTCTGCCTCAGCCTGACCAAGAAAGTGAAGACTGTGAGTGAAAACAATACAAACCTGAAAATAAAGAGTCTGGGTTGATGTTTGGTTTCACATGGGACACGAACACCAGCCTCCTGGGTGGAAGTGCGTCACCTGACTTCCATGTTTGGTCATGTGACTCCACCAAAGCTCCTCTTCAGGTTTTCTACTTTAAACAGTGAAACCACAGTGACATCACAGTGACATCACAGTGACATCACAGTGACATCACAGAAGCTCAGAGCTTCAAGCTAACGTCAGTGTTTACTTGCAAACTTGCATCAAAGCTTTGAAAGACAATAAATCGCCTGGAAATGACGGGTTAACAGGAGAATCCTACAAAGATCGTAGCAGGACATCAGCCCCATTTCTAGCAGCAATGTTTGAAGAAGCCTCAGAAAAAGAGGAGTTACCTCCAACATGAAACAGAGCTGATTGGACTGATCCCAAAACCAAACAAGCACAAACTTCTCATTGAGAATTGGAGAGCGATCAGTCCGCTGAATAAAGATGCCAAAATATTTGCCTCAACTTTTGCCAAAAGGCTAAAACTTGGATTAAATGACATTATTGATGAAGAGCAGTCGGGATTCACGCCCGGAAGGAACGTAATCAATAACATAAGATTAATATTGGACATGATTGATTATAATCAGTGTATTCCTGATGAAAGCCTCATTTTGTTTGTTGATTTCTATAAAGCCTTTGATACGATCAGTCACCAGTTTATGATTAGAACTACTGAATTTTTTGGACTTGGAGAAAAGTTTCAAAAAGGAGTAAAAAGTTTCCATAAAGGATGTAACAGCTCAGTGAAAGTAACATGCGGTACAACCCCCACATTCTGTATGAACCTGGAGTTAGACAGGGCTGCCCATTAAGTCCCTGTTTGTTTCTGTGGTTGCACAGCTCATGGCTGTACATCCATTTAAAGGTATAAACGCTTTAGGCAGAGAATTTAACTTAGCTCAGCTAGCAGATGATACAACGATACTCTTAAAGGATAAATATGAAGTAATTAAAGCAATCAGCTGTATTGATGAATTTTCAACTGTATCAGGTCTAAGAATGAACTGAAATAAATCTGTGCTATTGCCAATCAAAGACAGTGATCTGGCAGACCTGGATGGTATTCCTGTAAAGAACACAGTCACTTATTTAGACGTGGTTGTTGATAAAAATGAAAACGATCGCTGCAATTTAAAGTTTAACCCAATAACACAACAGATAGCCAAGAGGTTTAATGTGTGGCTGATGAGAGCTCTGTCACTGAGCGGAGACTTCTTCTTTCTAAAGCTGAAGGTAGATCCAGATCCATATGTGTCCTGGCTCTGGAAATGCCCCCAGCTATCTACAAAAAACTAGATCAGACTGTATTTAACTTTATATGGAGGAACAGATGTCACTAAATAAAGAAACGCATTTTATGTAAGCCTAAAAGATAAGGAGGCACGGAGGTGTTAAGTTCTGAAATGCTGAACAACACTTTCAAAGTGCAGTGGTTAGCAAACCTGATTAAAGAGAGAGACACCATCTGGAATATGTTTCCTCAGTCTGTATTTAATGATGTTGGTGGAATCCACTTTTTATTGAAACGTAATTACAAACTAGAAAAAACTGTCAAACTTTCATAAACAAGCTTTAGTTGCCTGGAAACTGATTTCTGAGCACAGCTTCTCACCAACTGATCTCTACGTTTGGAATAATGAAAATATTCTCTATAAAAATCAATGGTTATTTTACAGGAAGTGGTTTGATCATGGATCATATATGTTAAACAACTTGTTCATGATGGAGGACAATTACTCTCCTACCGAGAATTCATGAATAACGCTCAGTTTCCTGTCCCACCCACAGAGGACGCAGCAGTGCTTGATGCTGTACCAGGAGCCGAGCTGCAGCTTCTCAGAAGCTCAGGAACTGATGATTTTAATTTTTCTACTGCTGGATCCTTCAATAGTCAGATCTTTGTGGGGGACATCGAGATAACAAAGAGGAGACGCTCAAACAAATATATTAGAAACTGTTTTCAAAGCACAACTTTACCTTCAGGACAATCTTTCTGGAGCTCATTCTGTGGAGAAATGAACTGGCAGACAGCATGGACGGCTGGTGAGAAGGTTTGTTTAAACAATAGAGTTAAAGAGGTTTCATTTAAGATACTACATAAGACTTATCCAACACAAACTACTGGCAAGGTTTGATATTGATTTGTTACGCAGATTTTGTGGGAACGAAGAGGAAACAATTCATCATTTGTTTTATCAGTGTGAGTCTTCAAAAGCATTCTGGACTGATGTACAGCATTATATAAGGACAATAACAGGACAAGTAGTTCTGCTACAGGAAAAGGACGTTTCCATTGACTTTGGAGGAAAGCTGGGCGATGATACAGTCTTTCTGGTACAACTAATCCTGATGCTTGGGAAATTCCACATCCATAAGAAAAAATGGACAGATGCCAAACCAAACGCTGATCTCTTTGTTGTGGAACTGCAGCAATACGTGGCTACGCTTACAGACTGTAAGAAAGAGGACGCTGTCAGAACAAACCGTGTGCTCAGAGTGTCAGTACTCGTCCCAGGTAACGAGGTATGAGTGCACCCTCACTGGTAAACCTGCCAGTACTGGTTCTAATACTGTGCTCCTGCACTGCTGCCATTGTCTTTTGTTTTGCTTAGCTGTTTGTCTTTTTTTGTTTGTTTGTTTGTTTGTTTTCTTCTTGTCCTTTGGGGAGGTCTTTGTGTTTGTTTGTTTGTTTGTTTGTTTATATATCTGTATGGGATGTAATCTGTAGCTGTGTCAATAATAATAATAATAAACCATCAGTGTTGACTCAGCTCTGACAGAGATTCGTCCTCACTGAATACCTTCAGCCGCTAACTGCCGCTGTGACTGACCGAGCTAACGTTAGCATGCTAACACCTGAGCCGCTGAGCGTGAAGACTCAAAGAGGCGACACGGAGCAAGAGGATTCAGTCCGGAAGATTTTAGTTTCCATTTCACCGAAACAAAAACAAATACTGACATTCACAAAGAGAAATCATTTTTGGAACTTCTGTTTGTGATGCTTCAGTGACTTCCTGTTTGCATAGCTGACGGCTTTTGACTGGACGGTGCTCGGGATGTTTCCTAGCAACAGATTTACACACGACTGAAATCTTTACTGGCTTTTAATGGTTCACCTGATTTAGTTTATGACTGAAACCAGTTAGTAGTTATTGAGAACTGAGGAAAGACAACCCAGTCCAGAACCCAGCCCAAAACCCAGTCCAGAACCCAGCCCAGTACCCAGCTTAGAACCCAGCCCAGAATCCAGCCCAGAATCCAGTCCAGAACCCAGCCCAAAATCCAGCCCAGAACCTAGTCCTGAATCCAGTCCAGAACCTAGTCCTGAATCCAGTCCAGAACCCAGCCAAAATCCAGCCCAGAATCCAGCCCAGAACCCAGTCCAGAATCCAGTCCAGAACCCAGCCCAGAATCCAGTCCAGAACCCAGTCCGGAGCTGGGATTTGTAAAGTCCTTGTGTTCTGAGAACCTCGATCTAGAACAGGCCAGAAGTGAGATCCCCTCAAACCAAAACACTTTGGTTGAGACCTTCAAACTTTAAACCAGTCCTGGTGAGTTCAGGAACCAGACCCAGTTCCTACCAATCCAGACCAGTCCACATCAGACGACCCTGTACAGGTGGATCTGTTTGAGATCATCAGGGTCTGTGTCTCTGCCCAGGTACACATCGTAGTCCACAGGAAGCTCTTCCACCCAGCCGGGCTGCAGCGCCTCCTGCGGGACACAAACAGGAAGTGGTCAGTTGTGTTTAAACTGGTCCTGATGATGCGTGTGATGTCGTGTTCCCTTTTTCTTTCACACTTCAGATCCTTCACGTGTCTTTGAACTCTGGTTTGTATGAAGCCGTCGTCTGACACGACGACGTGTCCACAGGTGGATCTGTCCTCCGTTCACTTCCTGTAACTGTAACCTGACAAACCAGGCCAACAGAAGCCCAGCTCCCCTTTGTTCTTTCTCTTCCTGGGCTCTCACCCGATGACCTCTGACCTCCGTGCTGTCTGCTTGGAGCGGACGCACCCAGCAAAGGTTAAGGTTCACGGCAGCGAGGGGAGAGCCCGCCAAAGACTGCCGGTTAGTGCGGGAACAGGTTCTTTAAGGCTGCCGGCTAACGTTAGCACTGAGCGGCTAACGCTGAGAGGAGAAGCCGAGAGCACCGCCTGGAGCCACAGCTCCGCCCACCGCACCACCGCACCAATCACCACAGGAAGAAGTCAGGTGACGAATCAGGACGGAGAAAGATTGAGATCTTTTCTGGATCGTACACATTGATTATTAATATTATTGATAATATATATCGATTATTATTATTATTATTTTATTATTTATTTCTCAAAGTTTAATGAGGAATCAAAGATGATGATGATGATGGTGTGTCTGTGTGTGTGTGTGTGTGTGTGTGTGTGTGTGTGTGTCTGTCAGTGTGTGTGTGTGTGTGTGTGTGTGTGTGTGTGTGTGTCAGTGTGTGTGTGTGTGTGTTTCACCTGCAGAGGGTTCAGACTCTCCTGCAGACTGGGGACTGTAACCAGCACAGATCCTTTCTTCCTGAAGTTTTCCATGATGAACCTCCATGCCCTGAACACGCATACACACACACACACGCACACACACACGCACACACACACACACGCACACACGCACACACACACACGTGGTTAATGTTGTCAAAGTGTCTAAATCCAGACCAGATCTGGGCCTAAACCAAAGCACATAGTTCTGGTCCCTGAACATCACGACTGAAACAGCCTGACCCTCCATCCCCACACACACACACACACACACACACACACACACACACACACACACACACACACACACACACACACTGCACACTTGCGTGTGTATACTGACCTGATTTGTTTGCTGGGTTCCATGAAGAACTCAAAGACGTTGTTCATGATGAGAACGTCAGTGTTCTGCAGGAGAACGTTCTGCAGGCAGACGTCAGTGTGAAGAACCTGCAGCACATGAAACTAATCAGACGGTTCTCCTGACTCGTGTGTGTGCAGTGGGTGCGTGTGCACTGTGTGTGTGTGTGTGTGTGTGTGTGTGTGTGTGTGTGTGTGTGTGTGTGTCGTCTGAACCTTGATTCTGTCCGTCAGCTTGTATTTCTGCAGGATGTCGTTCTGCAGTTCCACAAACTCTCCACTGAGCTCCAGACCAATCAGCTGAGAGGCTGAGCTGAACACATAACCCTGAAAACACACACACACACACACACACACACACACACACACACACACACACACACACACACACATACGGAAAAACTTTATTGTCCCCTACAAAAGAAGTGGAAATTCATCTTTGACAAAATAACACAGTAAAAACACAGTTCAACATAAAAACAGCAACACAATAAATAAACACAGCGCAGCACAAACAACACAGAATTAAAAAGGATGTTGCAGTGCGTTGTTGATGATGTTGATGGCGGATGGGATGAATGATTTTTTCCCTAAGTTTGTCCTTGCTGGAGGGACCCTGTAGCGACGGCCTGAGGGAAGGGGTTGATGAGCTGTGGAGTGATGTGAGGAGTCACGTATGATGAAGGTGTCTGAGGGAGGACTGTGTGCTGCCTGCTGCCTTCTCTGTGACAGTGTGGATTTGTCTTTCTCAGACAGAAAGGTGTACCAGGATGACATGTTGTAAGTGAGGACCGACTCCATGAGTGATCTGTAAACAACTGTTAAAATGTCTCTGCTCACATTAAAACTCCTCAGTGTCCTCAGCAAAAAGAGACACTGTTGTGCCTTTTTGTCGGTGTGTTTTGGTGTGGACAGAGAAGGACCGTGTCCTGTCCACCTCACACACGTTCTTACTTATTTTATATTAGTTTCCTTTAGTTTCTCTTTGACAAACTTTAAATTGGCTGAATATTTATTTCAAATTGAGACACTTGAACCATAATAAAACAGTCCACTGATCCAGTTCCACAGGTCCTCCTGGGTTCCACTCGTTCTCTGGGTCCTACTCACCCCGTACAGGACAGCTCCCAGTCTGGAGCCCACGTCCACCAGCGTCCGACCACTCAGGTCCGGAAGAACGTTCTCAAACAGAAACTGAAGCTCTGACACCGAGAACGAGTGAGAGATGAAGTCTACGGGAGAAAATCAGGAGAAGAAGAAGAAGAAGACGTAAGCAGGAAGAACCGACAGGGTCCGGCGTCACGTCAGTGAGGATGACAATGATGAAGACGTGTTCTGACCGAGAGGTGCGGTTCTGTAGGAGCCGCAGGTGAGGCAGTATGATCGACTCAAGGTTCCCTCCTCACACAGAGAGTCCACCTGATCTTCATCATACAGGAAGCTGTCAACGTGAAGCGTCGGCCGGGAGCGCTGCTGCATCTGAAACAACATCATCATCATCATCATCATCATCGTCATCATCATCATCGTCATCATCGTCATCATCACCACCATCATCATCATCATCATCACCATCGTCACCATCACCATCATCATCATCGTCATCATCATCATCATCACCATCGTCATCATCACCACCATCGTCATCATCATCACCATCGTCATCATCATCATCATCATCATCATCATCACCATCACCATCACCATCACCATCATCATCATCATCATCACCATCATCATCATCATCATCACCATCATCACCACCATCATCACTACAGTACCTTGCAGTACGCAGTAGCAGTACTACAGTACCTTGCAGTACGCAGTAGCAGTACCACAGTACCTTGCAGTACGCAGTAGCAGTACCACAGTACCTTGCAGTACGCAGTAGCAGTACCACAGTACCTTGCTGTACGCAGTAGCAGTACCACAGTACCTTGCAGTACGCAGTAGCAGTACCACAGTACCTTGCTGTACGCAGTAGCAGTACCACAGTACCTTGCTGTACGCAGTGGTCTCAGAGGGTAACATGGCGTCCGCAGGCAGACGGACTCGCAGCTCGTCGGAAATGTTTCGTAGAATCACCTTCTTGTTGTCCAACAGGAGCTCGTCCAACTCGTCTGCAGGAAGAAACAACAGGTCAAAAGTACGGAAGCCCAAGTGGTTCAATACTAACTTCATTAAAAAACACTCCATGAGGTCAGTGATCACATGAATAAACTGAGTAAAGTAGTGATGACATGAATCATTTCAGTAAGCTGTAATCGCTTTTTGTTGCATTGCGTCCATGTTTATTGTTCCATGAGTTTGTTTGTGGTTCATGTCAACACTTGTTTTTCATGTCTGCTTATTTCAGCACTTTGGGTTTGAAATGAGGCTGAGCTTAAAGTGCAGACTGATCATCTGATCCTCACTTCAGGTTCAGTCTGCAGTCCACTCCCACATGGGACCATTTCGTGCAGGTCTATGGGAACAGGTGGTCCTCTGAAACCAGGCGCACTGAGCTGAGGGGTGGACTGTGTCCAGAGTCTTTCATGTGTCCTGGAGCACAGAGACAAAGTAACTGGAATCTTTCCAGCACTCAGATCAGCGTGAACCTGACCGCAGGTGTGAACTCACCTGTGTGAACCTTTATGAATCTTTCTCTCTGACTCGGCCAATATTTGTGATAATACGGAGAAAACACGAGTTGTTAAATCAGCTGTAGATGTTATCGATCAGCGACTCTCTGCCCAGTGATCGGCTCACGTGATGAACTGGAAACCTGTTCAGTGTCCAGTCGAAGGCTACAGGTGTGTTTACCTGCGTTTCTCATCCAGTTGAGCAGTTTGTGGACCTCACACGGTTTAACTTTGCTCAGCAGCTGCTTCACTTCTGATTTCGCTTCAGAAAAATTCATCTTCAAACTCAAAGCGAGTCACAAACCGGATCCAGTGGCTTTTGGGTTCAGACGCGGATCCGTTCTGGCGCACCGGAACGTGGCTTAAGGTGGACCTGCAAACGCTCATTAATCGCTTCTTATCAGCCTCAATGACAGAACAACCAGGAAGCAACGGTTCACCTCTTCAGGTAAAGACGCTTACAGACGCGCAGCAAACACAGGTGTGAAAGTCAAAATCCCACTTTTCTCCATCACGCGTTCAAACCACCTTAAGAGAAACAAACAGACCCCGGAAGCAGTTATGCTTTTTTATTTTGAAAAACTTTATTGAGATAAAAGAAAACACAACAGCAAACACAGTATTAACCTTCAGGTTTCTGGGATCCACGGTGAAGTCCACACAGAGGCCCAGCAGAGGAGCTGCTGGTCCAGCTCTGCTCTGCTCTGATCCAGGTCTAGTCTGGTCCAGGTCTAGTCTGATCCAGGTCTAGTCTGATCCAGGTCTGCTCTGCTCTGATCCAGGTCTAGTCTGATCCAGGTCTAGTCTGATCCAGGTCTGCTCTGCAGTAATCCAGTCTGTCCTCTGTTCATCCATCACGGTCTGCTTTGGACCACCAAACCGGACAGAACAGACTATGAGCTGTCCTCCATTCAGGACTGATCCACCTCCAGAGTCGGGACCCATCCCTGCAGACCCGTCACACCTGGACACAGGCGGTTCCACCTTCTCCCCTCTGGGAGGCGCCACAGAGCAACAACCTCTGTCAGATGAACAGTTCCGTCATCCAGAGTCAGAGACCCTTCAACACCAAACCTCTTCACTGAAGATCACGTTCCACACAGTGTGTAACCCGTGCGTGTCATCGCCGTCCATGCAGAGTCATGCAGACACACACACACACACACACACACACACACACACACACACACACACACACACACACACACACAAGCTTGCATGTGTATCCAAGACATAATCACCTCTCCATGTAAATCCATGCAGGATCGATTTCTCTGCACTGTTTGTATTGATTATGTAGACTTTTTATTCATGTCAGTCATTGCTGATTTAATTTGAAGGGATCATTTAGAAAAACAATGATCTCTGCTTTGATTAACTTCCATAAATCCTGATTTTTTGTCATCCATTCACTCATTCAGGGTAAATCATCAGTCTGCTAAGTGTATTTCAGTTGATCTGTAATTAATGAGCTTATCGATTCATCTGTTCTTTTCTGATTAACCAATTAGCCATTTAAACACCAACACAATAGAAAAGAACAACAAGCTGACGTTCAAAAGTCTTGTTTTGTTCAATCAACAGTGAAAACACAAACATTCAGTTCGCGATAAAAACAGCAGAAATATGACAAATCAGACAGTGACAGCTTGTGAGCAATGCAACACAAGAAGAAGAAGAAGAAGAAGAAGAAGAAGAAGAAGAAGAAGAAGAGGAAGACTGTTTCCGGGTCAGTTTGGATTGGATGACGTTTCTTTGGGAGAGTTTCGGTGTTTTGTAGCTGTTGTTTGACCAAACAGGCCAACAGTCGGTAAGAATGAACCATTAATCTTTAATTATCTTTAATTAAACCTGTCAGTTTACAGGCTTTAATCGACCCGAAAGGCTCCGTGTGAACACACTTTACAGCTAACGCGTAGCTAATCGGGCTACTCGCTAACCTCCACTCTGCCAACGGCAGCGGCTAACTGTGGCTAACTGCTAACTACTGTTAGCACGATAAACGCCGTAAACAGCTGATGTGTCGGAGGGATAAAACTGATAACCAGCATCTCGAGAAACGGCTGGGACAATCAATATGATGATCGAAACGATGATGTGATCAGACATGGACTGAAAGGGACACACTGATCGAGTTTGAAACGAGGCTATTGATGAATCTCGTCATCGCTTAGTCTTCAACATGTCCAGCTTCGGATCAAATGTCCCTCTGTGGCTGTCCCAGTCCAACAGGCAGGGACACAACGACACCATGCTTTTACTGGAGAAATTAGTAACAACAAGTCTTCATCATCATCACCATCGTCATTATTGCTGGCTGCGATTAATACCTGTCTGATCACTGTCTGAAAGGCCAAAATGGCCATCTGACATCAGTCTGCTGCTGCTGAAGATAATTCAGCTCAAACTGAATAAATACTGTCATGTTTCACTGTGACCGTCTGGAGTCGGCTGGCTGAAACGTTCACACGTGACCTGAACACAACACAGGAAGTACGTCACAGCCAGTAATCCAGTGAATACAGTCGAAGAGTGAAATCATCAGTTAGATTTGATGTTTCTACACTGTGACTCCTCTCAGGGGAGCTGAAGGAGGCAGGGATACTGCAGGAGGTGAGCAGAGTCTAAACTCCCCCTCCTCCTCCTCCTCCTCCTCCTCCTCCTCAGACGTGAACACTGACATGAAACACATGTTGAGCTGGTTCAGTGTGATGTCACTTCCTGTGTAGATCATTATCTCTGATGATCCAGAACAAACCTCCAGAAATCCACTTAGAAACCACAGAAGAAGACCTGCAGGACTGAGGCTCCTCCTGCTCTAAGTTCTCATCAGTATCACAGTGATCCAGTGATCCAGTGATCCAGTGATCTGTACATCCATGAGTACACGGCTAACAGCAGCGGCTAACAGCAGCGGCTAACAGCAGCGGCTAACAGAGCAGACTTAAATGGAGTCAGTGTGTAAACTGACCACTAACAGGAAGTTGAAGTTGAAGCTCGGCCAACTCGCTGACTCCATGTCAGCGTTGCACTTCCTGTACTGAGAGGCGTTTCTGATCTTTGGTCCACTCCACTGCTGTCACTGCGGGTGGACAGAATAACTGAAACAGGTGTCAGTATGACAGCGTGAAGTCGTCATACTGACAGCAGGTGTGTTTGTGGTCGCTATGCTTACCTGCAGACCAGAGCCGAGTGTGTTGACCTGATCGTGTCTTGTGTCCTTAAAGGTGTGTTGTGTTTAAAGACATCTGTGATTGTGGACGTTCTTTTCTCTCCTCTGGACAGGAAGTGAGTGGCTGCGTGCTGTGACCTTCACCTGTCAGCTGACCTGCTGACTTACTGAGCACGCTCAGTAGGGGGGTTCCCCTCCCCACACACACACACAGATTTTGGTTATAACACACACGGTAAGTCGATCTGTCCTCTACCATCAGTGCTGACATGAACTGTCTCTTCAGTCAGTGCGAACATATCTGACACAGACAGTTAAAACCTCACAAATTAAAAATCAGATCAAAGACATTTACGAGGTTGACATTCAGGAGAAGCTAACCTTTTTCAAACAGGTATTATGAAGTCGGCAGTCAATCAGCTCAAATTCTGGCCTGTAAATGAAGAAAGCAACAAGCAGACAGGCTCGTATATAAAATCAAAGACCCAGTCACCAAATGAAACAAGACGTTCAGGACATTCACAGCTGTTTTGAAAATTACTACAAAAATCTACATGCCCGGATGGCCAGTAAGGGGGACAAGTCACCTGAACCTCTGCTTGCTTCACTCCCAACAATAACAGGAGACCAGAATAAAGTCTTACTGGCCAGTGTGGCTTTAGGAGAACTCCAACAGGCAACAGAGAGGTACAAGACTTTCAGGGACTCTTCATCATCGCTACTACTGAGGACATTCAGTTGGGTCCTTAAAAAAGGAGACATCCCTCCATCTTGGAGGGAAGCGATCATAACTGTAATACTGAAAGGTGGCAAAGATAAGCTGTAATTAGCACCCAATTAGTTTGTTGAACCAGGATTATAAACTCTTTACATCAATTCTAGCAAAACGCTCAGAATAACACTCCACATATCATAGCAGGGTTCATTAGACAGAGGCAATATATCCCAAAACACCTGAACATGATTACATCAGAGAATTACGACCCCCTTCTTTCCAAAATGACGTCTGATCTGACCAGGTGGAATCTAGTTGCCTCTCTAGGGTTCGGACAGAGGATGAATGTGATACCCAGACTGTTATATCTGTTCCAAAACATACCAGCAGAACGTCCAAAGGAGCAATTTCAGGAATTAGACAAATTGATATCACCATTCATTTGACAGGGGAAGAGACCGAGAACTCTTCAACTAGCAAGACAAAGGAGGCCTCTCTCCCAAATATTCAAAATTATTACCAGAATTCCTTTATTGATCCCTGAGGGGAAACTGTTTTTGTTGCAGTGCTCCTTACAAGAATAGAATTAGAATAAGAAAAGGAAGTACATCAATAAAAAACAAATATAAAAAACAAAATATTTATATTGAGAATATATATATAAAACAAAATATACAACAAAATATATATTATGAGAACCAATAAACAGAGTATATACAAAGGATGTGCAAAGTTGAGTTTGGTCAAAAATGTATCAGTATAATATCAGTATAAGTATGTGTGATCTAACAGGCAGTGAAAGTCCACGGGCCATTCAGAGGGCGGAGGCGTACAGGCTGATGGCCACAGGCAGGAAGGACTTCCTGTGGCGTTCAGTCCTGAGTTTTGGTGGGAGGAGTCTCTCACTGAACGTACTCCTGTGCCCGACCAGCACTTCATGAAGTGGGTGTGAGACGTTGTCCAAGACAGTCTGTAGCTCAGTCAGCTTCCTCCTCTGACACCACCGTCAGAGTCACACTCCATCCCCACAGCGTCACTGGCCTTGGATCAGTTTGTTGAGTCTGTTGGCGTCCGCCGTCCTCAGCCTGCTGCTCCAGCACGCAGCAGCGTAGAGAACAGCACTAACCACCACAGACTCAGAGAAGATCCTGAGGTACCTGTAGTCCTCCACAATGTCCACACTGACCCCCTGGATGGAGACAGGGCTCACCGGTGCCTTGGCTCTCCTCAGGTCCACTACCAGTTCCTTGGTCTTTGCCACGTTTAGTTGCAGATGGTTCTGCTCACACCATGTGACAGAGTTGTCCACAGCAGCTCTGCACTCATCCTCATCACCCTCACTGATACATCCAACTATCGCAGAGTCATCAGAGAACCTCTGGAGGTGGCAGGTCTCTGTGCAATAGTTGAAGTCCGTGGTGTAGAGGGTGAAGAGGACGGGACAGAGGACAGTCCCCTGCGGGGCGCCAGTGTTGCTGACCACTCTGTCTGACACACAGTGCTGCAGGCGCACATACTGTGGTCTGCCAGTCAGGTAGTCCACAATCCAGGACACTGGGGGACGTCCACCTGCATCGCTGTCAGCTTGTCACCCAGTAGAGCTGGACGAATGGTGTTGAACGCACTGGAGAAGTCAAAAAACAACCCTCACAGCGCTCGCCGGCTTGTCCAGGTGGGCGTAGACACGGTTTACCAAGCAGTGCAGATAAAAATTTTGGTTTGCAACCCTTCCTATAAAGCTAAGTGGAAAGACATAGAATGTGGGATATCCAGTGATACTCCTTTACCAACGGTTACAGGGGACAGCGGGTTGTTTACTTGTCTAAAAGACATAAAGCCATGGATAAAAATGTCAGTTAGGGTTTGGCTCAGGACAGTCAATGAAAAGAAGGCCAGAGAACCATCCTGGATCATAAGATGGATAGCAGATGACTCAGATTTCTTACCAAACAGGATGGATGCAGCATTTAAAGAGTGGGCCGATAAAGGGTTAATAAAACACAGCGAGCTCTATGAGGGGACACACTGCGACTATTCCACGATCTTAAGGATCGATTTGGTTTAACCAGTCAGGATTTTTATAGATTCTTGCAACGTAGACATTACCTAGAGAAAACAATGAAAACGGGAGAATTGCAACCAACTAATTTTGGTGTAGTGAAGATATTTGTACTCAGCTGCAGCTCAGACCCTGGAAACATATCAAAGATGTATAAGATGTTGCAAGAGCTGGTAAGGGAGGATACTGCATGTAGAGAGAGACTTGGGTTCTGGGATTGCCCGGTCATTTCAAAATATTGGGAAAAAATGAAATTGAACCTGGAGAAAATCATGAAAATAGTGATTCCATCAGGGTTTGAGACCTCATGTCTGGCGCTAAGACCGGACACTGTGGAGGGACCAGAAAACAAATATATGTATCGTATTTTACTGTTGGCCAGTAAGAAAGCAATCACAAGAAAATGGTTGTCCTACAGTCGAGGACTGGATCAGAGTGCTTCAGGACATTTTATGATGGAGAGGCTAACATTCATTCTCAGGCTCGAACAAGATACGTTTTCAAGTTACTGGAAAATCTGGATAAAGTATCTGTCAACTGACAGGCAAGAAGCTGCGTAAAGTGATGAGCCCCTCGTTTCTGACTCCACTCCTCTGTTCTGTTCTGTCTGCTCAGCAGTCGCACTGTTAACAGTCAGTGTTGTACATGTATGCAGTCTGTCTTTAGTTGATTTATTATTGCCATCATTTGTGCTGCTGCTCTCGTCATCGCTGTTATTACCCCACAATAAGATAAAGGAAGGTCCATATGGGGCAGACAAACTCTTCATTATTACGGCTGTTATTGTTATTTTCTAGTTATAATTTCACTTTTTTCAGATACTTAAGTTGCCCATCAACTCAGGCACGAGTGTACCTGTGCAGGAGCACGGTGATAGAGAGTAGATGCTTTTTAAATTCTTTGTTTTTATTTTTTTCTTTTTCTTTTCTTTTCTTTTTAACCTATTTTTCTTTCCTTATCTGCTTTGATGATAAGACTTGATGATATGTTCACAAAATCAAGAGCAACACGTATGGGCCGTTTCCTCTTCAAAGGAAACCAAAAGAAACCCTCAGACAGACGAAGACTGTGCTGTCTGCTGGTCTCAGGTGTCAGTCCGTGCTCTCTGTGTCTTTCAGGATTAGTTCAGTTCACCGCCATCATGGTGTTAGCCGACCTGGGCAGGAAGATCACATCGGCGCTGAGGTCGCTCAGCAACGCCACCATCATCAATGAAGAGGTAACTCAGAGCCCGACACTCTGAGGTCATGTGACCAAACTCCTGTCTGTCATGTTTACTAATTATTTTAACTTGAGCCTCCAGTTATTGATTTAACTCGTCAATGATATGATTAGTAAGTTTGGCCTCATCCTCGGTTGTCTGGACCGGACCAGAATGACAGATTAAAGTCACAAAATACTCAATACGTGTGCTTTATTTTCATTTTACTTCAACATTTTAACTAATAATCAAGAAACGACTCAGAAACGACTCTGAGGACCAGAATCACTCAGAGATCCGATGTTTGACATCAGACTGTGAGACTGAGACGTGTCGTCTGTCTGTGTTTCAGGTGTTAAACGCCATGTTGAAGGAGGTGTGTGCTGCTCTGCTGGAGGCCGACGTCAACATCAAGCTGGTCAAACAGCTGAGAGAGAACGTCAAGTGAGTGTGAAACACCTGAGTCCTGCTGCGGGACCTCAACCTGAGTCCTGCACCGGGACCTCAACCTGAGTCCTGCACCGGGACCTCAACCTGAGTCCTGCTGCGGGACCTCAACCTGAGTCCTGCACCGGGACCTCAACCTGAGTCCTGCACCGGGACCTCAACCTGAGTCCTGCACCGGGACCTCAACCTGAGTCCTGCACCGGGACCTCAACCTGAGTCCTGCACCGGGACCTCAACCTGAGTCCTGCACCGGGACCTCAACCTGAGTCCTGCACCGGGACCTCAACCTGAGTCCTGCACCGGGACCTCAACCTGAGTCCTGCACCGGGACCTCAACCTGAGTCCTGCACCGGGACCTCAACCTGAGTCCTGCACCGGGACCTCAACCTGAGTCCTGCACCGGGACCTCAACCTGAGTCCTGCACCGGGACCTCAACCTGAGTCCTGCACCGGGACCTCAACCTGAGTCCTGCACCGGGACCTCAACCTGAGTCCTGCACCGGGACCTCAACCTGAGTCCTGCACCGGGACCTCAACCTGAGTCCTGCACCGGGACCTCAACCTGAGTCCTGCACCGGGACCTCAACCTGAGTCCTGCACCGGGACCTCAACCTGAGTCCTGCACCGGGACCTCAACCTGAGTCCTGCACCGGGACCTCAACCTGAGTCCTGCACCGGGACCTCAACCTGAGTCCTGCACCGGGACCTCAACCTGAGTCCTGCACCGGGACCTCAACCTGAGTCCTGCACCGGGACCTCAACCTGAGTCCTGCTGCGGGACCTCAACTTGATCCAGCTCAGTGCAGCAGCTGTGATTGGTCTGCATTCTAGTCTCTCTGTGGTTTTTGTCTCTGCAGGTCTGCCATAGACCTGGAGGAGATGGCTTCAGGTCTGAACAAAAGGAGGATGATCCAACACGCCGTCTTCAAGGAGCTCGTCAAGGTCAGATCCAAACTCCTGAAAGGGTTTTTCTTCAAATGTTCTGAAACAGCAGTGAAACATTTTTAGTCAGAAAGTCCTGATACGTTCAGACTGTGCTTCTAAACTTTTCTGTCAGCTGGAAAGTAAAACTTAAAACTTAAACTGAGAAGCAACTCTGTAAACTGAGAAAGAATGACGGGTCGTGTACTGTGTGTATATTATGTGTATATTTTGTGTGTGTGTGTGTGTGTGTGCGTGTGTGTGTGTACACTGTGTGTACTCCCAGCTGGTGGACCCTGGTGTGAAAGCCTGGACTCCCACTAAAGGAAAGAACAACGTCATCATGTTTGTTGGTCTGCAGGGCAGCGGGAAAACCACAACCTGCTCCAAGGTGACAGCCCCCCCATTGATATAGGCTGTATTGTACTTTGATGCAGAGCGTCTGTCTGTCTGTCTGTCTGTCTGTCTGTCTGTCTGTCTGCCTGCCTGTCTGTCTGTCTGCCTGCCTGCCTGCCTGCCTGCCTGTCTGTCTGTCTGTCTGCCTGTCTGTCTGCCTGTCTGCCTGCCTGTCTGTCTGTCTGTCTGTCTGTCTGTCTGTCTGTCTGTCTGCCTGCCTGCCTGCCTGTCTGTCTGTCTGTCTGTCTGCCTGTCTGTCTGCCTGTCTCTCTGCCTGCCTGTCTGCCTGTCTGTCTGTCTGTCTGCCTGCCTGCCTGTCTGTCTACCTGTCTGTCTGTCTGCCTGCCTGCCTGTCTGCCTGTCTGCCTGCCTGTCTGTCTGTCTGCCTGTCTACCTGTCTGTCTGTCTGCCTGTCTGCCTGTCTACCTGTCTGTCTGTCTGTCTGCCTGCCTGTCTGCCTGTCTGTCTGTCTGCCTGTCTGTCTGTCTGTCTGTCTGTCTGTCTGCCTGCCTGTCTACCTGTCTACCTGTCTGCCTGTCTGTCTGTCTGCCTTCCTGTCTGTCTGCCTGCCTGTCTACCTGTCTACCTGTCTGCCTGTCTGTCTACCTGCCTTCCTGTCTGCCTGCCTGTCTACCTGTCTGTCTGTCTGCCTGCCTGTCTGTCTGTCTGCTGTCTAACTGACTGCTTTGTTTTTCTGCAGTTAGCCTATTACTACCAGAGGAAAGGCTGGAAGACCTGCCTGATCTGTGCCGACACGTTTAGAGCCGGTACACAACACTTCCTCCTTTCATTCTCCTGAGACAACACTTGACGCACCTTTGGTCACCTGACGGCACTTCACGTTGAACCTTTTCTTTGTGTCTCTAATGATCCTCCTCTTGTCTCTCAGGTGCTTTCGACCAGCTGAAACAGAATGCCACCAAAGCCAGAATCCCCTTCTATGGCAGGTGAGTCATCCCTCAGCGGTCAGACAGGTGGTGACCCGCTGTCTGCTGACTGTCACACCTGTGTGTCACACCTGCGTGTTGTGTTCAGTTACACAGAGATGGACCCGGTGGTAATCGCCGCCGAGGGTGTCGAGAAGTTTAAAGCCGAGAACTTTGAGATCATCATCGTGGACACGAGTGGACGACACAAACAGGAAGACTCACTGTTCGAAGAGATGCTGCAAGTCTCCAATGCTGTGGTGAGTACCTGAACGCACCACCACAGAACTGTGGCGTGGTATCTGAACTGACTGAAGGTGTGTGAAGTGTCGTTTCAGGTGTGTGAAGTGGTCTGTGGTCTGTGGTTGGCACCTGCAGCGGTGCGTTCAGGTACCTTTGCCTGTCTCAGCTCAGCCAGATTTTTCTCTCTGCATATGTTTCCACAGCAACCAGACAACATTGTGTATGTGATGGACGCGTCGATTGGTCAAGCCTGTGAGTCTCAGGCAAAAGCTTTTAAAGACAAAGTGGACGTGGCGTCGGTGATCGTCACCAAGCTGGACGGACATGCGAAAGGTGGAGGAGCTCTGAGCGCGTAAGACTTCTGTTGTTTCCTGTCAGTCTTGTGTTGATGTTCTTCTTCTTCTGTTGTTTCCTGTCAGTCTTGTGTTGATGTTCTTCTTCTTCTGTTGTTTCCTGTCAGTCTTGTGTTGATGTTCTTCTTCTGTTGTTTCCCGTCAGTGTGGCAGCCACCAGGAGTCCCATCATCTTCATCGGAACAGGAGAACACATCGACGACTTCGAGCCGTTTAAAACTCAGCCGTTCATCAGCAAACTGCTCGGTAGCTCATTTCTGTTGTCTGTTGACTGTTCAGTGTGTTGAAGAAGAAAAAACGTCTCAGTGAATCTCAGTACTTTTACACCAAATAAAAACCTGTTGCAGTGATAATACTTCTACTACTACTACTAGTACTGCTGATAATAATGATAATGAAGACAGAAACGACAAACGTAGTCATTAACCCACATTTTACTCAGCCAATCAGATGTTTGAAAGCCACTACATGACTTATTAGTGAAGAACATGTTTCCATGGCAACCTTCAGTGACTGCTCCTCTTCCTATCAGGAATGGGCGACATCGAGGGTTTGATTGACAGGGTGAATGAGCTGAAACTGGACGACAACGAAGAGCTAATCGACAAACTGAAGCACGGTAAGAAACGCCTCCTCACACTCTTCATCAGTCAGCATCGCATGGAGACCACGGAGAGGACAGAGACCACGGAGACCACGGAGAGGACAGAGACCACGGAGAGGACAGACAACAGCGCTCCTTGGAATGAAAACAAGTCATAACGTGTTCATTGACAAGTTATTGAAAACTTACAAATGTTAGTTCAACCAAAAGCCTTCTGGTTTCAGTCCTGTCAGGTCGATGAGGATGAGGATGAGGATGAGGATGATGGTGATGATGATGATGATGATGATGATGATGATGATGATGATGATATTTTCTGACAGTGATATTGTACCATGAAAATCTCATACGGTCATGATCCTGGCTGTGACATCACTGACAGCTGTAGTCATTAGCACTTGAGGTGTGGCGCAGTGCATTGTGGGAGTGTTAGCAGACAGCTTTGAGCTCATAATGGATTCCACCTGTTGACGCTGTATGTACAGAATAGAGGACAGTGAACACCTGCAAATCACAGGTCACCTGACCTGGACAAAACACAGTGCGTCATGGTTGTGATCACTGACCTGTGACCTCTGACCTCCAGGTCAGTTCACCCTCAGAGACATGTACGAGCAGTTCCAGAACATCATGAAGATGGGACCCTTCGGACAGATCATGGTAAACACTCACCTGCTGCACAGTACCACAGCTAACACCTGGAAGGGAGTCACATGACTCAGACTCCAACTTCAGTTAGACTCCAGTCAAACGTACGTACAGTATCAGAAGGAATATTCAAAAGTCTGTCTGTCTGTCTGTCTGTCTGTCTGTCTGTCTGTCTGTCTGTCTGTCTGTCTGTCTGTCTGTGTGATGCATTCAGGGGATGATTCCTGGTTTTGGTACAGACTTCATGAGTAAAGGAAATGAACAGGAATCAATGGCCAGACTGAAGAAACTGATGACCATCATGGACAGCATGAACGACCAGGGTAACACACACACACACACAGTGCTATGTTGGTAAGGAGTTTGTGAGGCAGCCATTGGCTGAATGTCAGTTATAAAGTGCTAAGCTAAGCTAAGCTATCTCCAGCAGCAAGCTAAAGCAGAAAGAGATGGCCGTGGGCATGTTGTTGACGGAGGCGGGGTGCAGCAGGTGTTTTACCTGCAGCAGATGATGTCAGATATCAAACTGAGTTGACATCCTGTCAGTGTGATGAAACCAGCAGCTGCACGTTTCTCTCCCCCACTGTTTTACTGGTTCTACTGATTAATGTCCTCTGTCCGTCTCTTCAGAACTGGACAGTAAAGACGGAGCTAAACTCTTCAGCAAGCAGCCCAACAGGATCCAGAGGGTGGCTCGGGGGTCCGGGGTCGCCACCAGAGACGTCCAGGAGCTGCTGACTCAGTACACCAAGTTCGCCCAGATGGTCAAGAAGATGGGGGGCATCAAAGGACTCTTTAAAGGTACAGAGAGGGCCGGGGGCGGGGGGGTCAATGTGCCAGGGCTTCATGTGGGTCAGACACCGTGGTACCCTGCGTCTGATGTGTGTTTGGTGTTTTTCAGGAGGAGACATGTCGAAGAACGTGAACCCATCTCAGATGGCCAAACTGAACCAGCAGATGGCTAAAATGATGGACCCCCGAGTCCTGCACCACATGGGTGAGATTTGGTCTACCTGTGCATCACACCTGCAGGAGGATCATGTGCACAGGTTGAGGACTTATCAGGGAGGAGTCAGAAGCTCAGAGCTCATATTTAAAGTGATTAAAGAAACAGAAAGAAAGGACAGTGAGGTGGTCTGCAGGCTGAGACACAGACAGGGACAGATGGAGGGGGGCTCCGGTTACCTGGTCAGGTGTGACTGCAGAGATAGGACACAGCATGAACAGGAAGACAACAGGTGAAGAAGAGTTTACAGGCCTGCTGACACACTCTGTGAGACAAATGTCAGTGATTCACTGTGTGTGCCGGTGCTGCCTTCAAGTGCCTCATCAGTTCAGCCACATGATCAGATACTGTATTTACACTGACATTAAGAGGTACTACCTCTGCATTATGAGGTACTGCTTCAGCATTAAGAGGTACTACCTCTGCATTATGAGGTACTGCTTCAACATTATGAGGTACTGCTTCAGCATTAAGAGGTACTACCTCTGCATTATGAGGTACTACCTCTGCATTATGAGGTACTGCTTCAGCATTAAGAGGTACTACCTCTGCATTATGAGGTACTACTTCAGCATTAAGAGGTACTACCTCTGTATTATGAGGTACTGCTTCAGCATTATGAGGTACTGCTTCAGCATTAAGAGGTACTACCTCTGCATTATGAGGTACTACCTCTGCATTATGAGGTACTGCTTCAGCATTAAGAGGTACTACCTCTGCATTATGAGGTACTACTTCAGCATTAAGAGGTACTACCTCTGTATTATGAGGTACTGCTTCAGCATTAAGAGGTACTACCTCTGTATTATGAGGTACTGCTTCAGCATTAAGAGGTACTACCTCTGCATTATGAGGTACTGCTTCAGCATTAAGAGGTACTGCTTCAGCATTATGAAGTACTGCTTCAGCAGTGGAGACGTAATGAAAAGTGACGGCTTGTCATTGAAGACAAAGCCTGACGGGCTTCTGGAAGCTGATAAATCATAATTCTTTTTTTTTTGTTTTTTAAGGTGGTATGGCGGGTCTTCAGTCAATGATGCGTCAGTTCCAGCAGGGAGCCGCCGGCAACATGAAAGGCATGATGGGATTCAACAACATGTGACCGCCAACCGACCAGCTGCCTTAAAACATTTAAAACGTCTAGTGAAAGCTCCGCCTCCTGGCAGGTACAGGTGGAGAGAGGCGGAGCTTAGAGAGAGAGCTGTAGCCACATTGAAAGCAGGATGTTTGGGTTTTCGTTTGACAGGAACAGAAAAATGAAGATTTAAAGGAGCAGTTTGTCATTTTGTGAAGCTTCTTCTTCTCTGTCACCTTCAGAGGTTTCAGAGGTCAAACTAACGTCCACCTGAAACATCTGACTGACAGCAATGTGCTCGACTGCTCCTTTAAATGAGGAAGAGGAAGTGTGAGGAAGATGAGCTGCTTGTTTCTCCTTAATTTAATTCTGTGTAAGATGTTTGTCTATAAGATTTAAACAGAGTCTGTCCTGATTGGACGGGAAGACACCACATAATGATGATGATGATGATGATGACAGTAGTTAGTGACAGTATTTTTGTCATATAATAAACATTTGTATTGCACCATTTTAACCCTGCCGTGTTTTCATTTCATCGTTCTTTGATTGGAACATTAAGAGGTACTGCATCGATACTATGACATACTGCATCGATACTATGACATACTGCATCGATACTATGACATACTGCATCGATACTGCGACGTACTGCATCGATACTGCAACATACTGNACGTGGCGCTGGGCCGCCGCCATGTTGTTTTGCTTCGTTGTCAGTAGAGAGGAGCAGCGGCGGCGGCGGAGCGGCGGTGAGTGACACATTTACCTTCACACACACGTTACCTGGACCTGATAGACCTCCAGCTTCACCTGGACTCAGTCAGGTCACCTGTCTCTCGTCCCGAACATGGCACCTGTGTGACGTCAGTGACGCTTTAGTTTACCTGCTCAGTTAGCTGCTGTTAGCTGTTAGCTCTGAGGCTAACTGAGCTTCACTGAACTCCCGACATAAAACTGGTTTGTTTTGATTGTGTTGGGGCGAAAAGCTTCAGGTTTAGGTGTGACACTGACACACATTTACCTGTCCGTTTCGTGAAGGTGCCAACTGACGTCAGCCTGTTTACTGCCGCAGCATCATTGAGATCCGGATCGAAATATTGATTAATAGATATTACATTTTGACAGTGACCTGACCAGTGGGCTGCGCTCATTGATGGTCACCCCTGATCGATTATTAGTACCTGAACTCTGTCGATTTTAAACAGCTTCAACCTGAAAGTTTGTCAGAAAACATTCTTAAAAACTGTTCGAAGTACATTTACTGCAGTGCGCTCATCAAGGACAAGTTTTGAGGTATCTGTACTTCTTCATGCTTTATACTTCGGATGCGTGAATGTTTTCTTTAAATTCTCAGAAAACTGTACAGGGTTTGGTTTGTGGCGTCCCAGCAGGCGGAGGAGGAGGAGGAGGAGGAGGAGGAGGAGGAGGAGCAGCCCCACCCAGCTGACAGGCCACCAACCAAACCCTGTACAAGTTTTGTAGTATTTTGAAGAAGCTCTCGTTTACTGCTCAGTCATATTTTCTTTGTTGTTTTAAAGGAATTCCTGCAGAAGAATATCAAATATGAAGTTTTTCAATATGTGTCACAAAATGTTTCTGTTCAACAGAAACTGTCTGCAAAAAGAAAATGGAGCAAAATTTTAAAATAAACAATTTAAGTAGGGTTGCAATTAAACAAAGGCTGATTTTAATGATCCGTTATTTTCTGATCGATCGATTCTTCGTTTGCTCCATGAAATGATTCGTTGATGACTAATTGATTTGTGGACTAATTATTTCAGCCGTACGTTTAAGTACGTTTTGGTAAAATGCAACAAATATTCAGAATGTTTGCAAAAACACCAAAAGATTTCACAGAAGAGGAAAGATCCCGAGGACGGCGGCACGTCGAGGGTTCACCCTCTGAGGACCAAGAGCTCACCGAGCACTGCT
>JBBMOE010000104.1:223371-235871 GCA_037975065.1 Chaetodon trifasciatus | reverse complement strand
CAGCACTCCTCCATGATGACAGTAACCTTGTGTGCGACACTGCCGTTTACTGCAGTACATTGTATTATACTGTACTGTATTGTGCAGCGGGCGGCACGGTGGCGCAGCAGGTAGTGCGCGTGCCTCACAGCAAGAAGGTTCCCGGTTCGATCCCGGGGTCAGGCGGGGCCTTTCTGTGTGAAGTTTGCATGTTCTTCCCGTGCATGCGTGGGTTCTCTCCGGCTTCCTCCCACAGACCAAAAACATGCTCATTAGGTTAATTGGTGACTCTAAATTGTCCCTAGGTGTGAATGTGAGAGTGAATGCTTGTGTGTGTGTTGCCCTGCAGTCGGCTGGCGACCGGCTCAGGGTGTACCCCGCCTCTCGCCCGTTGACAGCTGGGATAG
The DNA here is from genome assembly GCA_037975065.1 of Chaetodon trifasciatus. Classification (NCBI taxonomy): domain Eukaryota; kingdom Metazoa; phylum Chordata; class Actinopteri; order Chaetodontiformes; family Chaetodontidae; genus Chaetodon; species Chaetodon trifasciatus. Next base: position 235,485 of record JBBMOE010000104.1, on the reverse strand, counting down.
GCTCCAGCCCCCCCCAACCCCGAAAGGGACAATCGGGGGTATAGAAGATGAATGAATGAATGAATATTGTGCAGCAGTACTTTGTGTTATTCTGTAGTACACTGTTATACTGTAGTACACTGTACTGTGCAGTAACCCTCAGTATGTGTGTCACAGGAGATCGGGACAGGAGGAACGTGTCAGTGGAAGATCTGCGGTTTGGATCCGACAACCACACTGGCTCTTTACTTTGAGGTGGTTAACCAGGTAGGAACAACTGACCTCTGACCTCTAGATGGCCTGAGATCAGCCTGAAACAGCTGATTGGTCGATGTTTAGAACTGCTGTGAACACTCATCAGTTTGCACGTCAACAAATGGCTGAAAACAGGAAGGTTTGATATTGGTGACCCTGATGACGCCACAGGAGTCCTTTAGACGCGTATCTACGCTGTCCTAGACTACAAGTACGAGGACAGTGTGCAAACACTCCTCAATAAGATGCACTTTCAGTAAAAGTATTATCAGTGAGATGTACACAAATGTCAAAAGTAAAAGTATGTCAGGTGAATTTTATTTTTACAGCATCAAATCACAGCAGACATTTTCTCGTAGAGCGGTTTGGACTCGGCGCTTCAGTCCAGCAGCGAGTCCTCGACCAAAAACTGCTTTTAACTGCGGGAACTTTGAACATCACCAGGTCAACGTGGTACGATAGAGGGCTCAGCAGATGGTGACTGTTCACTGTCGGCCAAGCCCGGAAAGGATGTGAAGTAATGGTCCTATAACAAGATCATCAGCAGCCTGCCTCACCTGAGCACACCTGAGCGAATGTCAGAAGAAACAGAACAAAGAACAGAAATGCTCAAGTAAAGTACAAGTACTTCAAGATTGTGCTCAAACACAATACATGACTAAAGGTAGTTTCTCTCCACTGACATGATGACGTCTGTGGCCGAGCTGATGGACGTCTTCAGGCTGCAGAGACACGCTGGACCAGCAGGTGGCAGCAGAGAGCACAAGCACAGGTCACGTACAGTTCAGCTGAAGCAGATTTTGCAGCTGATAGCTGCAGTCACAGTAAGGAGAACCTGCCTTCACTCCCAGTCAGGTGACCTCTGCTGTATTTATCCATTGTGCATCAGGGATCTTGAATGATTACTGATTGAAGGCAAATCCTGAAAATGTTCTGCCACGTAAGAAAAGAAATAATCACACAAAGTGTAGACAGAGTCCACATCCATCAAAAGCATATATTCTCAGTGTGTTATTTCTTAGTAAATAGCCGGAGCCTCGACTCTTTGGATACGATGAAGTCAGAGAAGCTCTGATCCGACACGAAAAACCCTCAGCTCAACTCTCAGCTGTGAGAAGTTGTCGTACAGAACCAGAACCGGTTTCCATGTAAAACCATATGTCAAAGTACTGCCCTGAGAAATGTCCAGCGTCCTCAGTGTTGATTCGTCTCCTCGGCAGCAGCTGCTCACGCTAAAGTGTTGCCGGATCACAGCGACACAGACAGTTTACAGCCACACCAGCACTCCCTTCAGGCCCCGACAGACATTACACACCGGAAACGTCACATGTCCGCAATTTATAGAACACCTCATGTCCAGGTCCAGGTTTTGAATAATCCTTCCAGCATGTTCTGTGTCCGTCCTGGGGTCTCTTTTGTCTTTGTCCAGGAGGATCCTGCTCAGATGCTGAACCACCTCACCTTAAATGCAGTTCAGTTGAGGCTGTCCTGTCATGAACTGAATTTTGGAGTGAAAACTTTGCTGCAGTGATGGTAGTCTTCAGACCATGTGACCTGAGATGGACGGCTGCTGTTCATTTCCACGGGTTAGGGTTAGTCCGTCTCTTCAGATGCAGCAGCTGTCCTGTCTCTGAGCTGATCGAGGATGTAGAGGTCATAGCGGTGGTTGTGTCGGCTGCGTTGATCGTGGCGGTGTCGGTGTTTTTGGCGATGACGATGGGTGTGTTGCTGCAGTAGTCGTCATTGTGCTGATGCGATTGGCTATGTCCAGGTGGAGGGCGGAGCTCTGGGGCCGGGACTCCAGAGGTGTCCTAGAACACTGACACATCAGAATAAACCTGCTGACGCTCTGACGCACTGCTGCCCTGTACCTGCTGGAGACACATGAACAGGAAGATGGGAAATTATGTCTCCATCCAGAATGGCATCATTAATGTATTTTACTGCTACTTCACAAACAATTTGACATATACAGAAAGTACATATAAGCTGTGCACTCACGATTCACCTCACCTTTGCGGAATCGTACTTACGTCTGCGTCATACAGGTGATCCAGGGATTGAGTGCGGCGCTGGTCAGAACCAGCCAGGCAGAGAGGGCAGAAGTCACAGCAGGACTCTGTTGACCGCTGAATGTCTCGTACAAACACACCGAGATGTAAGGCAGCCAGCACACCAGCAAACATACTGGCAAACAGACAGACAACTGTGAGCACATAACCAGGAATACGTGACCACATCAGAACCAATCAAAAGACAGTCCACCCGCAGAGGTCAGGGGCTAGTTGCAGAGGTAGAAGGACTCGTTCTCCATAAGAATGGCTGCTGAGGCTCATGGGTATTGTTGTTTTTGGAGCATGCCAGCAAACTGATTTCTTTGGAGTTCAGTGGAAATAACTGATGTTAGAACATGAATCTGTAGCGTGGTTAGAACAAATCATCTGCTCTGCCGGCTTCTACGGTGACCTTTGATCCCTGTTTTTATGACTCCACTGTGTGTCACCATAATTAGAGTAATGACAGTGAGTCATGAAGGGAAACATCAGAGACAATCAGAGTGACTCAGCTTTCACCGTGTTGGACGTCTGATGCTCTACAGCTCAGGCTAAATCTCAGATATTCAACATGTCCTGTCCGCTCCTGTTGTCATGGCAGCATGCATATGACCCCACAGTTTGTGTTGAGTTTTATGAGTACTTTTTCTTTCCATGATGTTTGCGGACTGACAATTCAGACTCAGGTTTTTACAGCCATTTCTGAGTCCTGTCCCCTTTAACACCCCACTGCATGTCCCCAGATGCTCTCTATTGAGTTACTCTAAGTTCTGCAGTAATGCTGGTATTCTAGTTAAAGCCACAGTAATGCTTCAAAAAAGTAAAGGCTGGTCCGTCTTTTAAAAAATTGAGCGGGTAAATGGCGATGGACAGTTTGGCTTATGTATTTCCTGTGAAGTCTCACGTGGTAAATTCAGTGTAATGCACTTTTCCACAACACTAGCCAGAAGTCCACCAACCTTTAAAAAGAAGCTGTTCAGTATCATTTTTGATACATTTGCCCAAAATGCAGCCTGACATAAGCGGGAACTTCGGAGACTTTATCATCTCTACTAGCAGCTCACGTTTTTAAGGACAGAAGGGGCCGGGTGGTTCTCTCAGTGACCAGCCACGGTGGAGCCTGAACTCACCTGAGGTTGTGACCATCACGATGGAGCTCCTCAGGTAGTTGTTGGCAGGAACGTAGTAGCAGTGCAGCTCGTTGCACATGAATGTTCCCCTCCTGGCCTGTTTCCTGGCCACATAGACGATATATCCATACAGAGAGCACATGGCGAGGATCGGTGCCACAATGCCCGCCAACATCCACAGCACCACAAAATACCTATTGTCAGGGGTGAAACTTGGACAGCATAGGAACCGCGACTCGCTATAGACGTAGCTGCCAAACCCTAGCAGGGGCAGGCCAGCATTCACCAGGCAGAACAACCAGACCAGGACTAGCACCACCCGGGTCCGCCCGGCTGTCCAGATGCTGCTGTAGCTGAGGGCAAAGCAGATCTCTGTGAACTTGTTGACGGTGGCCCAGGTGAGTGAGTGGATGGAGGAGGTCTGCAGGAGGAGGAAGATGAAGCCGTTGCCCTGACAGAAGGCGCCCTCGCTGGGATAGCAGGAGGGCCAAGCCAGGCTGTTGTAGGCTCCGAAGGGGATGGTAGAGAGTCCAAGGGCCAGGTCACTGAGGCTGAAGCTCAGGGTCAAGCCCAGAGTGTCAGTACGGAGCTCCTTGTTTAGGAGGAGCACCAGCAGGAGGAGGAGGTTGCCACAGACGGAGGCCACACCTGACAGTACCATCAGGGTGGCGTACAGCATCCTGAGAGCATCCGCCATCTTCACATGGACTCACAGGACAGGAAGTGCATCAACAACTACATCACAGATCAGACGGGACGCGTGAGGACACTTTTACATGAGACCTTAGTGTTCAGCAGCTGCACCCCAAATGCTACTGCAAGAAATTCTGACTGTATTAATGTGACAAGGAAAATCCCCAATTTCTGTGTGTCAAAGCATGTGATCGATCACATGAGAGAATTTCCAGACTTATGTCACTTGATAGCAGCTGAACCATCTCCATGACACCTGAGCAACTTCATCTGCTGTCATCCAAGTTAACATCTTAAAATCACCTTCACAAATGAGACACAACTCAAACGTCTTCCCTGCCCTTCAGTCTGAGGTCCGGACCCGAGCAGAAGTCTCATACAAACAGAATGTAAATCCACGAGCTGTTGGTCCGAAGAGCTGCTTGGAGGTCAGTCACCACGCTGATGAACTGATGTTTGATGAGCCACAGTGGGAAGCTGACTGCATCTGAAGACGCTTAGGATGATTCGGTATGTGTCGAGTCATGTCATCATTACAGTAAAATGTCAGCTGGAACTGTCTTAACTGTCATTTCAGTTGCTTTTGCTGCCACTTCTCCTGACTTCACTGCCATTGGTCCTGATGTTACAGCTGTTGTCCTGTACGTTGTCTCTTTGCTCTTTGTAACGTCTATACTGCCGCTTCTACTGTTGTCTGCTTGAGCCTCGACCTCAGCTTTTTCTTGACTTCTTTTGTCGTACACGGTGATGTCAAAGTTCAAATTCCATGAGGTCCTTCAGACCTGAACGGAGACACCAGCCATCTCTGTGTGTGTGATGTCAAATACCATTAGAAATCCGTCAGCGTGTGTCCAATCATCAGACTTTTCCTGGAGTCTTCCCTGCCGTTCCACCAGTGGAACCAGGGTCTTAGTCAGTTCCTGGTCCCCCAAAAGGTCCCCTGCTCAGGATGCAGTGTGAAGCACTGGACATCACTGATTAGACAAACTGTTAATCTTCACAAGGTGGAAACTTGAGCTGAAATCCACAGCAAGGACTCTCAGTTCTCACGGCTCCTCCTAGACCTGTAGGGTGGAGAACAGGTCCATGTCACCTCACTTCTGTCTCTTCCGTAAAACTTAACAGCAGAGTCAAATGAAGCATAGCAAAGGTGAGAAGCAGAGGAAAGCCGGTCTGCGATCAGTGTCCTTTAAATCTGATCTGAAACCATGAGACTGATCAGCTCTGAGTCTGAAGAAGAGGACGGACTACAGGAGGCGCGTCCTGCTCTGTGTGTGCATGTGTGTCTCCAGAGGAAGCGCTGCCATGGTGCACCTGTCAGTCACCTGCTGAGACGATGATGAGAGGACCACATACACACACGTACACACTGTTATCTGCAATGTCAACACTACCTGAACATCCAATATCCTGTGTGTGTGTGTGTGTGTGTGTGTGTGTCTCTCTCAGCCTGACTCAGGTAATAACAGGTGTGTAATCATCATCATCATCCTGCTGCTGTTTGACCTCAGACCACAGAGGAGCTTAGGTGGGGTTCAGGTGCGAAGCAGCCAATCAGAGAGCAGGGTGTGTGTGGCTGTGTCGTGTGGAGCGGAGACACTTCATGTCCTCTGGTTCCATGTTAAATCAGCCCCCACCTTCCTCACATGGGACCGTCGATTGTGTGTTTTCTATATATATTTAATTTTTGTTGTTCTTCTGGAACAGCAGCAGAACAGACAGACCATCGGTCAGCAGTGAAAAGAAGCAGGGTCACATGTGGAGGTCTGTTGGTTCTTTATGTCAGTGATTGTCCTTTGGAAGTGTAGAAGTCCTTATGGTCAGGGTCTTTTTAAGTAGGACGGGGGTCTTCCACTTGATCATAACTTAAAATCTGTTCTAGTGGAACTCAGTAAAGTTCCCAAAAATCCCTTCAGATTCTAAAGGATGTCCAGTTTTCCAGTGCTGTGTTGTTAGTTCAGCTCTCCGCTCTACTCGAGGTTCTTTCAGTCATTCCGAGTTTGTCTAAATCCAGGATCCGACTTCAGGTATCAGTGTCGTTATTGTCCCCGTCTTTCAGCCGCTCCATTACTATCATCAGTCACGTCCTTAGATTCTTTCTTTGTGGGCTTTTGACACTGAGGGACGTTCACAAGGCGGGTGTAGAGTCTCTGTAGAGTCTCGTTGTTTAAATGTAATGTAAACCTGCTTGGTCACAAGTGTCCCCCCCCCCCATGTCACGTTTATAATCCTGTCTATCTACATTAAACAGAGAAATCAATCAGTCCTTGAGTACACAGACTGAGCGTGGGGGGAAAAAGTCGAGCGTTTATTAAGTGGAAGTAATTCCCTCGCCCTCGTTAACGTGAACTGGAAATTCACTTTGTTTGACATTAATATTGCTGCCCCCCACCCCTCCCTTCTCAAAAGGTGAGCAGTGTAAGTTTCTGAACTCCATTTTTCACAACTTGTCATGTTCAGAGCTTGAGAGATGCTTTTCTTTTCCAAAGATTCTGTTTTCGGTTTTGTCGCTCTCTCTTGTTTTAGTGTGGTTTTGCTTCTTTTTGTAGGATCATGTGACCCACTCCTCACGGTCGGGGTGGTTCCTCTGTATTGATGGAGCGCTTCGGTCGAGGCGGTCGAGTCCACCCACCCAGATCCTGGTTCTGCTCCAGGTTTCTGGCTGTTTAGAGGAAGTTTTTCCTCGCCGCTCTTGCCAAATGCTTGCTCATGGGGGAACTGTTGTTTCTGTAGATTGCTGGTGAATTAATGGTCCTGACCTGCTTCTTATGGAAAGTTTTCCGAGACCACTTCTGCTGTGATTTGGCGTTATATGAATAGAATTGAACTGGACATGAGTGACTTCCATCCCTGAAGTATAAACTGGTCTTCCACATGAGGAGGGGAGGCCCTTAACCCTGAGACGCCCCCTCCTCGTGTGGACCGACCCTTGAGGCTGGTCAGAGTCAGCGCAGAGCACATCGACAAACAAGAATCAATTCCCTGATGCATGGTTGATTTCAATGACTTAACCCTAGAACAGGAAAATCCCTTCTCTCTGTATCTTACGGTACAGTCCAAACTGGCATTTCACAATCATTTTCCCGGTCGAACAAATGTAGGCCTCAACCGAAGGAGCTCCTGGGTGCAAGAGCATTCTTCCACTGTACGAATCTGCCGTCACGAAACAACGTCAACAGCACCATCGTGCCATCCTGAGAGGTTGTTTATCAACGCAGAAAACCTGTGCTGCTCTTTTTATGGACCTCTCAAAGGTCTTCCACACAGTTGACCATCATGAAGCAGCTCGGTACTCGGCTGTCTGGACGGCCTGTGAGCTGGTTTCAACATGGCCTCTCTGAAAGGACACAGTGTGTCACGTTCGACACCGTTTCCTCCAGTGTACTACATGTTGCATCAGCTTCGGACCAATCAGCATCCTTTGAGAACTATTGGCAGCTCTGGGTGGACGTTGTGCTCATTTAAAAACAACAGTTGTGGCTTTTGAAGAGGTGAGCGTCGATGCCGCTGCAGCATTGGTTCCATCAGAACCGAGGGTTCATTGGAAGAAGAACAAAGAACGGCGCTGAAGGAAAAGATGATTCCTCCCGACTGGCTTCAGCAAGAGTTCGCTCTCCTTCTACATCCTATGATTCGTTGATCTGATTGGCTGAAGGTAGTTATTATAGACAGATGATTCACCCAATCGCCTGCCAAGGATTTTTTGAACGAGCCCGCCCTTTTCCACACAGTTTCTATGGACGACTTCCCAGACGGCTGCGTGTGGCGGTTCATCTGATGCATCAGGTTAGGTTTGACAATCAAATCGAAACACCGTCCGGAGACACAGTGAACGTGAATGGAGTTTATTTGTGGACAGAATGTCCTGCTGTCTTTGCAGACACTCCACAGTTGAATGTGTGGATCAGATTATGGATCGCCGATTGATCTGCTGTCCTGATGTGTTGCAGCACAACGCTCCGATCCCTCAGGGCGGCCGTGGAGCGATCCAGTTTGTCACTCAGTACCAACACTCATCAGGACAGAGACGCATCAGAGTCACCACAACTGCCAGGAAGTATGACTACACACCCACTCTCATACACTCACTGCAGATGCTGGTATGTTTGTACTCGTACATACTCCACCTGCTCTGCTCAGTGTTTTTAGACTCATCTCTTCTGTGGTTTCTCTGCCCCCCCAGCTGGGCGGACGCTCAGACTCAGATTCAGAGCATCGCGGCGTCCTTTGATCAGGAGGCGGCGGCCATCTTGATGGCGAGGTTGGCAGTATACCGGGCGGAGACGGAGGAGGGGCCCGATGTTCTCCGCTGGTTGGACAGACAGCTGATCAGACTGGTACGCAGAGGGTTAACGATGTAAACGTGGCCTCACCTGATGTGCCGCCATGACCTGTGATGGTTCTCACTCCTCTGTCTGTTTCTGTTCAGTGTCAGAAGTTTGGAGATTATCACAAAGACGATCCAAACTCCTTCAGGTTCTCCGAGACCTTCTCCCTCTACCCTCAGGTGATCTACATCCCATAATACCCAACTCTAAGCGACCTGTTACCTGTCGCCGACCTGTTACCTGTGTGCTCTGCTTCGTTTTCCAGTTCATGTTCCACCTGCGGCGCTCTCCCTTCCTGCAGGTGTTCAACAACAGTCCAGATGAGAGCTCGTATTACAGACATCAGTTCAACAGACAGGACCTGACTCAGGCGCTCATCATGATTCAGCCTGTGCTCTACGCCTATTCGTTCAACGGTCCACCTGAGGTACTCGTACGCCTTTCAGACACCCGTTCGCACCTGTGTTCTTTGTGGTCTGAAGCTCTGATGTGAGGAAACAGAAACAGCTGGCAGAGCAGCTGCGGTCACAGTGATTGATCTGCGATTGATTGATGGAACTGGTCGATCAGAGTGTTCGTGTGTTTCAGCCCGTCCTGTTGGACAGCAGCAGCATCCTGCCGGACCGAATCCTGCTGATGGACACTTTCTTCCAGATCCTCATCTACCATGGAGAGGTACACACACGCTGAACACACACGCTGAACACATGCTCAAACAATCATTAGATATGTTTCCACGGGTACAGCATCCTGTCGGAGGAGAAAGCAGACGTTCACCTCTGCTGCTTTTAGAGAACGTCTGAACATCAGCAGTTTTACGGAACAAAGCAGGATGATGATGAACAAAAAGTCACGTCAGTAGGTTCGTGACAGACCTTCGTTGGTCCTCTGCCTGTCAGATGTCACACTGGGTAACCCTTTGTCTCGTCTCGTCTCGTCTCGTCTCGTCTCGTCTCGTCTCGTCTCGCCTGTCAGACTGTGGCTCAGTGGAGGAAAGCTGGTTATCAGGAGATGGCAGAGTACGAGAACTTCAGACACCTCCTTCAGGCTCCGGTGGACGACGCTCAGGAGCTCCTCCACACTCGTTTCCCCATGCCCAGATACATTGACACCGAGCACGGAGGCAGCCAGGTGAGGGCGCCAGCACGCACGCTGTACGGCTGTATATACAGAAATATATGTCCTTTTACTGATGCCCTCTATTTTTGCTATCCTCTTTGCTGCTGTAATACCTGAAATTTCCCCACTGTGGGACTAATAAAGGTATATCTTATCTTATCTTATCTTATCTTATATGTACTGTATTTCAATACATGCACTAAATATCAATACACTCTACACAGTACACAGTACACTATCACACTGTAATAAACCAACGTTACTGAACCCTTTTGAACTTAAAATCACATAATTTATGAAATGACAGCAACATATAGAGTACACGGCAGTACTCAGACAAAGTATTTCTATTGATCTTTGATGGTACATCAGTACATGTACCATCAGTAATACACTGGTATGAATTTATACAATCCACATCATAATACATCATGTACTCTGTCTGAGTTTATGTCATTATACATATAATTAGATATTTATTTACTCATCCTCATTCTTCTTCGTTGTGTATATTTTATGTTTATGTGTTTGTTTAAACTGTTGCTGCAACAAAATAATTTCCCAAATTGGGATCAATTGAGTAAAAGTCTAAGTCTAATATACACTATATATCTGTAATACTTCAATATAATACACTAGAAAACATACACATGTATGCACAATACATGAATACAAGTACAGCACAAATATACACATCAGTAGTACATCAATGTATGTACTTTACACCAGTACATGCACTCTGCCACAATACATCATGATGTACTCCATACATCAATATGGTGTATGTACTATACACAGTACTACATGTAGTATACAGGGGTATTTATGTTGAACACTGTACTGCGTACTAATGTCAGGATACTATGTAGTACTCTCCAGTAAAACAAATTACTGCAACTAGATCTTAAAATATTTCCACCGAGCATCTAAAATAATGATGTGATGGGATGAAAGTACATCTACATAGTAGAAATACGCAGACTGCATACATGTACACACACTTTGTGACGCTCACTGTTTGAGGACGATGTCTTCCAGGCTCGCTTCCTGCTCTCCAAAGTGAACCCCTCCCAGACCCACAACAACATGTACGCCTGGGGTCAGGTGAGACGTCGACCTTTGACCTTCATGCACGTCCTCTGTTGATACGAAAGTTGTTGTAACTTCTCACGTCCTCTGCAGGAGTCTGGAGCTCCCATCCTGACGGACGACGTCAGTCTGCAGGTGTTCATGGATCACCTGAAGAAACTTGCCGTCTCCAGCGCCGCCTGAGCTCACCTGTCGCCTCACCTGTCTGCTAATGTTTACTCTTTCATTTTGCGTTCGCTGCCTGAGTTTTCATGACGAGCGGTCAGCCAACTAACAGGTGAAAACAGCTTCTAGTATCAGCCAATCAGCGTCAGCTGCAGAACAACGACAACCAATAGAGATGCATGGTCAGCCTCCAGTCAGCATCAGGTCCTGTGTCACATGTTCGGCCAGTCACTTCCTGTCTTTAAACTCCTCGTTATCGTTCCACGCTCCACGTGTGTGAATTATTCAAACGGTAAAACTGAAACAACAGTCCAGTTCCAGTTGTTGCTTCACAATAAAAGCATCCATGCCATTTGTTTATGTAAAGCTTTTAATGTGAAAGATCAGCAGCAAGGGATAAATACAAGCATCAACTTAACCCAGCTGATACAGATGAGCATTCTGATTGGTGCACATTACAAAACAATGTCATCCTTTAATCAACCAGTGGTTTCAGTTTTCAGTAGTTTCTGTGTTTCAGGCGTCCGTTGACTTCCATCCTTTTCTAAATGATTTCAGGGGCTGAAGCTGGTGGTCACAGCCGTCAGCTGACCTCTGATCAGCTGCTGTTCCGCTTCAGTCCAACTGTTGCACAAATGATAAGCAGAGACATTTAAAAGGGACAAAAATCGAATCACTTTTCGCACCAAAAAGGAGAAAACTGGTTTCCAGTGTAGAACAAACATGGTGTGAAGTGAGAAGTCATTGCACAGGAAGTGAAAAGAAACCATCAAAATAAAGGTGGAATGTGTTTACAAACTTTACTGTCAGCAGAACGAAGGACTCGTGTCGTCATACGTGAAGATTAATTGTTCAGCGTCATGTGACCCTGCTGAGGATTCTGGATGTGTCATCAGTCACCTGACGTGTGGTGTGCGTGTGCACACACATCATTGCTCTCCTGACAGGAATGTTCTCACACGTTTCATTTTTATTTTGACAGTTTCTTTTTACTTCCTGCTCACCTTCTGCGTTAATGTCAAACCATGAAAACAAGCCATTTTTCCTCTTTGTTCCACTTGGTTTTCGCTGTTCATGGACACTGGAAACATGGTTTTCATTTTTGGTTTGAAGGACACTTTGTTCCTCTGTCAGAGACACAAAATCTAATATGAAGTCTCGTCCGTCTTCTGGTGGACTGGTCAGAAAATCAAGCCTTGGACTCATTTTGCCATAAGTACATTAGAGAAACCAGCAGCTGTTCGATGTGAAACGTGCTGAATCCTTAACTGTCGATGTGAAGACAAGTCTGTCCACTTCCTG
>JBBMOE010000104.1:210871-218371 GCA_037975065.1 Chaetodon trifasciatus | reverse complement strand
CTTTGGACAGTTATCCTCTTCAGAAGCATTTCGGCTGACCCTGCTTCACCACCACGCTACACTGTCCACCGCACCCAAGTAAGCTTTGACCATGCCATGGTGGAGTGCGCCCCTGGTGTCCTGACCACCCTCGCTACCAAGCAAGAGGTCACCAGCATCCTTGAGCTCGTGTCCAAGTCACTTTCACACCTAAATCAGAATGAGGTCACCTTCTGGGTTGGCCTGAGGAAGGTGAAGAATGAGTGTGTGGTTCCCACGCTGCCACTGAGAGGATTCAAGTGGATGGAAGACAGCAGTGAAGAGTCACAGGTGAGCCGCTGGGCAGAGGAACCAAAACACACCTGCACGACAGTTCGCTGTGCGGCTCTCAAAGTGGAGTTAGAGGGGCCAACAGTGACCAGGTGGGGTCTGATCAGCACCACTTGTAAGAATAGTTACCAGTTCATCTGTAAAGTGAGAGACAGACTGGCAGGAGGGACACTTCATCCACCTAAACTTGCTACATCAGAACCAGAACCGGCTACACCTGAACCTAACACTACTACACCTGAACCACATAAACCTGAATCTAGACCAACAACACGAAAACCAGAACCAGCTACACCAGAACCTGAACTTTCAACCCAAAGAATAGTACCAGAAGCTGACCTGAAGCCTAAAACTGGATCTGAACTGCAGGGACCTGATCCTGGTTCTGAACCAGCACCAGGGTTGGACTCGTGTCAGCACCCCCTCATCCCTGGTGCCCGCTCCCTCATTCTGGATGCTAACAACAGTAGCAGGATCAAGGTGGAGTGCTGGTCCACCATCAAGCTGGAGCTCCACTGCTCGGGCCGCCCTACTTTGTGGCGGCTGTTGGATGACTCCCCTGCCAACTTTACCACCATCTGCCAGCCGTGTGAGGACGGCTTCCAGAAAGACGCTTCTGGAAGCTGTGTGGACATTGATGAGTGCAGCGGTGGTCGCGCCCCCTGCAGGCACACCTGCCTGAACACCGAGGGCTCCTACAGGTGCGTCTGCTCTGATGAGAATGGGAACCAGCAAGACGAGGACTCGGCGGTGTGCACAGATACGGCAAAAAATGGCGGCGAGAGCTTGCTGTCAGGTATCCTTATCCCGGTGCTGCTTGCTGTGGCAGCACTGGTGGTGCTGGTGGTGCTGGTCGCAGTGACGGTGAAGTGCTGCCTGATGAGGCGGTCAAGAAAACGTATCATGAAGAAGGCGGAAAAGATGGCACTGAAGAGCAAGAGTTCCTCTGAAACTGCTGATGAGAAGGTAGCAATATGAGGGAGCAGAGCTGCAATTGGTCGAAGGCACCGTGTGGCAGTGACATCATCTACGCCATCATTCAGTGTGCTGCTGGGTGACAATACTGCGTCTGCAAAGAGACTGAAACTTTCCCGAAGAAAGAAAGTTCATTTTTCAGTTTCAAGTGTTTTTCAATGTTCTCACATGAGAGTTTTAAAATGTAAAAATGTAAAGTTTGTTTTCTGGCACAGCTGAAATCCTGTTATTTCCATATTTAATAACCCAGACGTGTTTATTTTAACTGCAGCACATATATGACCCACATGACATACGTGTTAATTTAATCAGAGGCCACGTGAAGCAGTATGATCAGAAAATAAGTTTGTGAAGCAGACAAACAAGAGACGTAGAAGATCATCTTGACCTGCGTGTTCCTCAGCGGATCCATGGGGAAACAGGTGCTGTACTATGAACAGGTGAGGTACAGGTGAGGTCCAGGTATATGATGTAAATTCCCTGTGTAATAGCGTCCTCATGTGGAGTGAATGTGTAATGGCATACGATCCCGTCTTCAGTTCATAACTAGTGTTGGTGATGTAGTTTTGGGGCTAACTAACTGACAGGGTGCAGTTACACTTATGTAATCGTTACTTGTTACTTTTGTCTGAGAGGACAGCGGATTCTCTGGGTCTTCAGGTTTATGATGTCACTCCAACAGTCCGTCATCACAGTTATTGATCGATTGATGTTTCTAATATTCACTGAAGAAACTTCATCACTTCTAATTATTTATTAGCTGTTGTAGCAAAGCTCAGCTAACATGTTCATCCAAAGCCTGCTGCCTGACCACGACCACACACCTGACAGGTTGGAGGGCTCGTCGCTGCTGCCCTCTGGTGGTCGTGGTTGTTTGGTTCCTGATGATGAACCTGATGGAGGTTTTTATTCAAGTTTCTGAAGCAGAAGAAGAAGACTGCGTCCCCTCATTGGCTGATTGTTCTCTGTTTAAAGTAAAGTCACACCTTTTAATCTGAAAATAAACTGACTTTATTCACTTCATGGAAGTAAGAAAACTAATTGTTGATCATCACATTGAGGTTTTTTCTTCCTGATCAATAAAGATTTTGTTGTTTTAAATAAAGTTTCACTGTTTTTTTGGTGTTACAACCCCTAGCTCGTGGTGGAAAAAGGGAAGTAACATAAACCAGTTGTAATTGGTTAAAGCAAAGTTATTTATTGTAAAGGTAAAGAAAATGATATGTACAAACAAAAACCAGAGGCAACTCTAAAGGAAATGAGCCTACGAGTGCCGATAAATCAAAAAACAATCAAAACCAAAAGAGGACTCTCTGGAACTCCACTAATTAACCAAGAAAAACAATCCAAAAGCAAAACCCTCTCTGCTTGACTAAAGTTTAACATAAACAGCAGATCAGCACCCCTTCTTCCTCATGTGCACTTAACAAAATCTCCTCTACCTCTGTGTCACTATTAACAATCAGTGGTTGAAGCTGGCCCTGGCCCAGTCCTTCACAAAATTCAGAATGCCTCTCAGTCTCACAATGGGCACAAAACGACCCGTCCGGCGCTCCTCAGCCGCCCGGAGTGCCGCTCCGCTCCAGCCTTCAGCATCCCGTCCTCGATCGGCGCCTGGTGATTGGTGAACGGGCCCAACCAATCCAGCGAGCGGACAGCCGAAGGTGGGAGGTGGAAGGCGGAGGGAGATCACACCTCCAGGACGAGCCAATCCCGCGCTGAGGTCCGCTCCGCCTGCTCCGCACACACACTCCTCCGAAGCGCTGTGTGGAGGAACGTCGGTGGCCGTAACACTTGGACAGCTGAGGCTGAGGTTAACACCATATTAATGATGAACGTGTGGCACCTTAAATCCAACCTCACATCACAAACGTCCACTCTGCACACGAACCGTGACGAGTCTGTCACATGACATGACATGCTGCTGTACCGTGAATTTCCTCCATTGTGGGATAAATAAAGTCTATCTTATCTATGCTGCTCACCTGATTACACCTGTAGTCTGATAATATTACAATCAGAATTAGAATCAGAATCAGAACCAGAATTCCTTTATTGATCCCTGAGGGGAAACTGTTTTTGTTGCAGTGCTCCTTACAAGAATAGAATTAGAATAAGAAAAGGAAGTACATCAATAAAAAACAAATATAAAAAACAAAATATTTATATTGAGAATATATATATAAAGCAAAATATACAACAAAATATATATTACGAGAACCAATAAACGGAGTATATACAAAGGATGTGCAAAGTTGAATTTGGTCAAAAATGTATCAGTATAATATCAGTATAAGTATGTGTGATCTAACAGGCAGTGAAAGTCCACGGGCCATTCAGAGGGCGGAGGCGTACAGGCTGATGACCACAGGCAGGAAGGACTTCCTGTGGCGTTCAGCCCTGAGTTTTGGTGGGAGGAGTCTCTCACTGAACGTACTCCTGTGCCCGACCAGCACTTCATGAAGTGGGTGTGAGACGTTGTCCAAGACAGTCTGTAGCTCAGTCAGCATCCTCCTCTCTGACACCACCGTCAGTCACACTCCATCCCCACAGCGTCACTGGCCTTGGATCAGTCAATATGTACCCCCAGGTACCTGTAGTCCTCCACAATGTCCACACTGACCCCCTGGATGGAGACAGGGCTCACCGGTGCCTTGGTTCTCCTCAGGTCCACTACCAGTTCCTTGGTCTTTGCCACGTTTAGTTGCAGATGGTTCTGCTCACACCGTGTGACAAAGTTGTCCACAGCAGCCCTGTACTCGTCCTCATCGCCCTCACTGATACATCCAACTATCGCAGAGTCATCAGAGAACCTCTGGAGGTGGCAGGTCTCTGTGCAATAGTTGAAGTCCGTGGTGTAGAGGGTGAAGAGGAAGGGACAGAGGACAGTCCCCTGCGGGGTCCCAGTGTTGCTGACCACTCTGTCTGACACACAGTGCTGCAGGCGCACATACTGTGGTCTGCCAGTCAGGTAGTCCACAATCCAGGACACTGGGGGACGTCCACCTGCATCGCTGTCAGCTTGTCACCCAGTAGAGCTGGACGAATGGTGTTGAACACACTGGAGAAGTCAAAAAACAACCCCCACAGTGCTCGCCGGCTTGTCCAGGTGGGCGTAGACACGGTTGAGCAGGTAGATGATGGCGTCCTCAACTCCAAACAAACTGGTGAAACTGGAAAATACAGTCTCTCTCTGTCCCTATCTCTCTCTCTCTCTCTCAGTCTCTCTCTGTCTCTCTCAAATTCAAATTTCAAATTCAAATAACTTTATTGGCATGAATAAAGACACTAACGAGGACTCGCTCAGCAGTGCCGTTTTCATTGACAGATTAGACATCACAAAGAAACGTTGCTCCAATAAATATATTAGAAGCTGCCTGCAAAGTACAACTGTGCCAGCAGGGCAGTTCTTCTGGAAGTCTCACTGTGGTGACACCAAGTGGAGCGAAGCGTTTCATATATGTGTGCAATATACAGCCCCCATCAGAATCTCCATACCACGAAGAAGAATTCAGCTCTGCACACAGAGATATGTCACTTTCAAGCCCAAGGTCAAATTCTTCTGTGTGGGGACTTCAATGCACGAACAGGCTCTGAACCTGACTATACAGACCACAGGAGATCAACATATATTCAGACAGTCACCTTTGACCCCCTCACCCACAGCCACGAGGAACAACCCTGACAAAACAATGAACAGAAATGGGAAGCAGTCAGTGCATCTCTGCAGAGCCTCAGGCCTGTTTATATTACATGGGAGGACCAGAGGGGACAGTTTAGGACAGTTTAGGATGATACACCTACTATTCAGCTCTTGGGACGAGTGTAGTTGACTATGCCATCTCAGACATGGACCCCTCCTCATTCAAAGCCTTCACTGTCAGAGCACAAACCCCCTTTCAGATCACAGCCAGATCAATATTCACTTGAAAAAACACACTATAGATATCACAAAGAAACTAAACCAGTCATACAGGTGGGCTCCAAACAGTGCTGAACAATTCGTACAAATTTTTAACTCAAATGAAATAAAACACGCAATAAACTAAGATAAACCAAAATAACTCTGAAGGTATTAATAAAGCAACAGAACATCTTCAAAAAACTGCATTTAAGGTAAAGCTTGGGAAAACAAAAACCCACCATCCAAACAGTCAACACAAAACCTCTGAAAACAAACGGTTTGACAGTGAATGGAAAGAAGTGAGGAAACACTTCAGACAGCTATCAAAGCAAAAACACAGACAGCAACATGAGCCGACACTACAGCAGGAATACTGTGAAACTCTACAATACAAGCAGATCATCAGACAAAAGAAATCCCACTACACCGACCAAACGCTCCGGGACATTGAGAAGGCAGTAGACCAGGGTCAGTCCTGGGACATGCTGAACTGTTTAAAGACTGCAAAACCACAACAGATAGCAGTACAAGATGGAGGCATCTGGAGAAATTGTTTTAATGACCTCCATAAAAATATCCCACCTGAAGATCTGAACCTAAATCAAACTGAAATTAAAACAGTTAGACAACCTTGAATCAGCCATCAAGAATAACCAAAGCCATCAGACTGCGCAGTAACACGAAGACAGTGGACAGACAAAGTGAGAAGTGTTCATTGAGACGAGCTGGTGGGACGGATTCCATCAGAAATGAAATGCTGAAGAACAGAAGCCCTGAGCGACAAACTGCCACTGTCAAGCTGTTCAACACGGTGCGACCGCTGGCTGCTTTCCTGACATCTGGAACCAGGGCCGATCACCCCAGTCTATAAAGACGGACAGAACGTTGACCCTAACAGCTGCAGAGGGATCTGCGCCAGCAGCAACCTTGGAAAAATATCCTGCAGTATCCTAAATTCCAGAACACTAACCTTTATTCAAGAAAAAAACGCTCTCAGTAAATGTCAAATCGGCTTTCTTCCAAACTACCGAACCGCCGATCATATATACACTTTACACACCTTAATTAATAAACATGTCCACCAAAAGACGGGAGGGAACATATTTGCTCGTTTCATTGGTTTTAAAAAAGCTTTGATTCCATTTGGCATGAAGGACTTTTCTTCAGACTCCTTCAGAGTGGACGAGGTGCTAACGTACATGACCTAACCAAACATACAAGCTCAACCTGCTGCTGTGAAACTGAACAACCAAAGCACAGAACGTTTCACTCAAGGACGTGGTGTCAAACAAGGACGCTGTCTAAGTCCAGCACTATTCCACCTGTTCATCAATGAACTGGCAGACCAGTTGGACCAGTCGGCAGCTCCGGGCCTCACACTCCTTAACACAGAGATCAGATACCTGCTTTATGCTGATGACCTCATTCTGTTGTCCCCGACAACAACACAACCTGACCGTCCTGGAGCAACACTGTCCTCACTGGGCCTTGGATGTCAACTTTAAGAAAAGCCAAATTATGATCTTTCAAAAAAAACCCAGATCTTGAAAACAAATACCATTTTACTTTGAACAACACCCTCACTGAACACACGAGACCTACACTTACCTCGTCTGACCACGTCTGCATCAGGAAACTTCAATAAACACACTCGAAGAAGAAGCACGCAGAGCAACGTACGCATTAGAAACCCAATGATCCAACATTAACATCCCAGACTAACATGTCTAATACTAGAACCTTACCAGCAGCTTTATGGAAGTGAAGTCTGGGGCCCGCTCAGTGGGTTGGAGCATGACTCGTGGGACAAACACCCAACAGAGGCCGTCCATACTGAACTCTGTGGAAGGACTCCAAACGTCCAACTGCTGCCGAGCAGACCTGGGACGCTTCCAGTTACTACTAAATCTACAAAAACGGGCGATCACATTTTGGACTCATCTAATTTCAAGACCAAAAGACACACTTCCATTCGAAGCACTGAAAACCTGAAGAGCTGAACCCTGAACACAGCCCCTCAGTCAGCTGATGGTGAAGCTAACCAAGCAGACCCCCATCAGCACCGATTCAACACACCACAGCAGAGTTAAACAGACGATGGCTCGCTCAAAAGATCGATATTTAGAAGACTGGAGACATGAAACAAAACCCAAAGCAGACTGAACTGCTATCTGACTCTAAACACAGAATATAAACTGGCTGAATATCTGCCGTCTGTCAGAGATACGAAGCCGAGACGGATCCTGACCAGATACCGGAGACAGCAGAGACAGGAAGACACAGACAGACATGGCTGCCCAGAGACAAACGTA
>JBBMOE010000104.1:163591-180907 GCA_037975065.1 Chaetodon trifasciatus | reverse complement strand
CACACACACACACACACACACACACACACACACACACACACACACTCTCTCACACACACACACACACACACACACACACACACACACACACACACACACACACTCCCAGGTGGCTCTTTCTTCAGATTAACGGCTGCAGATTAAAACCAGGACACCCAAGACGACCACGAGTGGTCCACCGTTGCCATGGCGACCAGTCAGCAGGAGGGGCGGGGGTCAGAACACACACATGCACACACGCGCTACATAACCCCCTCGCCGCTGCCGTCGGATGGAAACCTCATATCTCCAAATGAAGATGACAGAAAGAGAAAGTCAGACCAAAACGTGGAGATACAAGGTTTCCAGAGGTTTCCCAACTGTGATGGAAAAGTTTGTCAGTCATTAGTGTTGGGAAAATAATTAGCAACAAAGTCCGTTTTTCTTTGCAGGAAACTTTCAACATGTCCAAAATCGGTCCGTTCTGTCCTGCAGGACGGCCTCGGTCCACTCGGTCCACTGGACCCTCAGCGTCCTCAGGTTCGTCTGACAGGCTGATTCTTTTACTTCTTCAGTTACTAAAAGTCGGCTCGTCTTTGACTGCAGTCTCTGCAACTTCTGTACGTTTAAAATACAAACTACTGCCTACTGTTCCAGCACTGTATCCTATCAGTAGTACTGCATTCTGTAGTACTACTGCAGCTGAGTACTCTGTTGTACTACCACACATCTACAGATGTCTGTTTACTGCTGCATCTGTCGAGAACTTTCTTCGTGATTTATTCTGTATTTTTTACAGATACCGTCCCTGTAGTTTGAACTTAAAGACGCCGTAGTCGTCCTCTGTCCTCTGTCCTCTGTCCTGACTCCACTGTCTGTCTCTGATGTCAGTTCATAAACTGAAATTGCACAATAAGAAAGACTTCATTTAAAAAACCATCCAGATAATACTGAGCTGACGGACGGCTTCACGTGGCTCAGGACGCTCGTTCTGACCTGAAAGCTTTACTGTCAGCGAACGTCAACGTGAACAAATTTAACAGCATCGTTTTCAACAGACATCACTGAAACATGAAGACCAGTGTGTGCGCGCGTGTGTGTGTGCGGACTGCAGCAGAGGTCGACCAATCAGTTCGCTCCTCCTCGTGTTTGGACAGCGTTAGTATGCAGAGCAGAAAGAGTGTGTGTGTGTGTTTTCTTGTATGTTTAATGTGTGTGTGTTTGAATATAAAGTGACTCTGTGAAAACAGCAGCTTCAGCAGTTTGTTCAGTCAAACACACACAAACAGTCAGTACATTACTGAAGTACAATTCGGAGGTACTTGTATTTCTATTTTATCCATCTGTGTACTTCTGTGTACTTCTACTTTATGGAGGGATTTTAAACAGAAAACAGTGAAATCGGCTCGTCCTCGACAAACCGCAGAACATCACTGACAGAATGAATAAGAGTCGTTTCCTAAACTTCTGCCTGGATGTTTGAAAGAGTCCAAAAACAGTCCGAAACAAACTCTTTCCTCCAGAGCCTCTGTGCTGCCAACAGACCAGCGTTCAGTAAGAATCCCTGCACCACGGCACGGCACGGCACGGCACGGCACGGCACGGCACGGCACGGCACGGCACAGGGGCTACATTTAGTCAAGCTCCTAAATCTGGACTACATCTACTACAGACAAATGTTTTCTTTATTTATTCTTTTTTATTTTTCCCGTTCTCCAGTGTCTCATTCATGTTTTTCTTTACTTTCTACATCATTAATGAAAAGATGCCAAAACCATAAACGCACATGTGGAATTCTGAACGAAAAAGTGAAAACAGTAACATATGTTTCATGTTTCAGACTCTGAATATGTTTCATGTTTCAGACTCTGAATATGTTTCATGTTTCAGACTGAATATGTTTCATGTTTCAGACTGCTGCTGGTTCACGGTGGAACCAGACCTGCAGACACCTGATTCTGTTCACCTCCTCTGAGTCTCATAAAGACATTTCGGCTGGAACCAAACAGCTCAGATCTGGACTCATCAGACCAGAGTCCAGGTCTCTTCTGGTCTGATGTCCAGTCCTTGTGGTTCTTGGTTGGAGCAGGTCCCTTCTTCTTGCTGGTCTCCCTCAGTCTTGGTTTCTCTGCAGCAGTTGCAGCATGAAGGCCTGATTGACTCGTCTCCTCCCTCAGTGGATGTTTTCTGAAGCTGCTGACTGTGATGAATGTCTCCTCTGCAGCAGAGGGACGTCCTGGTCTTCTGTCCTGGATCAGTCCTCATGAGAGCCACTTTCATCAGAGCTTTGATGTTTTTTGTGACTGATCTTGAAGATACATTCAAGGGTCCTGAAACAAAGTCAACCTATTCGGTTGTTGTTCTGGTGAGGAAGTGCTGTTCAATGTGTTCTTTAGTTGATGTTCAGTAACTTTAGTTGGTCTGTAGTTATTCCTGGTCATGTGTTGTGAAAGCAGCTTCACAAACATGCTTCAGAGATGAAATCAGATGGCTGACGAGGCTTCATTGTTTTCCATTAAACTGACGGTTTGACCGAGCTGTTGAAAGTTGTCTAAGTTACATTTTAATTTGAAGTTTTTAGGGAACATTAAGTGAGAGCGGCTTCCTTACATTTGTCACAGCGATCCTCAGAAATTAATTTGAGCAGAAACAGTAGAGTTTAAAAGACAAACCTTAAATCAACAGATGAACTAAAAGGCAGTCTGATCTTCAATTAGAGCCAAAGAGAGGAGGAGGAGGAGGACGAGGAGGAGGAGGGTTTGGGTTACCTTCACTGCAGAGACACTGAAGGAGATGAAACCTGGACACAAAAAGTTTCATGACTTCTGTAACAAGAAAAAGCTGCTCATTAAGACATTGATAATGTTGTGAGGTAATTGGAGTTATTAACTGCAGCTTCAGAGGAGATTTAACGTTTAACTGTAACAAATCTGCATTTCTTCCAAACATCTCAAAAGAAGAGCAAAAACCACATGATTTCTCAATTTTTTTCACAAGTTCATGTCAGATTAAGTCTCCTGTGATCAGCCAAACAAATTCAATTTGACATAAAAACTGAGCTAAGACAGTTATTGCAGATATTAGATATTAATAAATATTAATGAAAATGTATTATTAACATTTTATTTCACGTCTTGATCAAATAAAGAAAAGATACACTAAATCATACAATCATGTTTAGGACAAAATATGAAAATAGATGAAGATACAATAGTACAGATATGTAGAAAAAAACAGGAGCAGAAAGAACAAAAATAAATGTAACATCTGAGAATAATTTCAAAGATTTAATTGGAAAAATTTAATGATTACACCTGAATGTACAGATTAACTAAAAAAAACAACTCTGAGGCTGAAATCTTTTTGTTCTCTAAAAGTTCAAGATGCTAAACATCAAAAATGTTGGAAAAAGAGAATCAGAGAATCCTTTGTAGGGTCATCACGGCAGTAACATATGCAACAAAAATGTATCCAAACAGGAATAATAAGAGACCTGCAAAGAAGAAAAGAATAAGGAAGAACATAGAAAAATAGATAATCTGCAATCAGTTTGCAAAAAGGATTAAAGCAGAAAATGTCATCAGATGACAGCTCGGAGCCTCCCTGTCCCGACTTTCTTCCTTAAAACCTCAACCAGGCGCTCCAACCTGAGGAGGAAGAGGAGTGAATTAGAAACTCCTGAAGACTGATGTCAACTGAGAAGAGAAACACAACAAAAACCTCAAGAAACCTGAAGATCAGATATTTACTGACATGTGTTCCTCCTGTCAGTTAAATATTATTCCACTGTGGGAACTGAACCAGCAACCCTGCAGGACCTGGTGTCTGAGGCCTGGGGTGTCTGATGGAGGGATGGGGGAGGAAGGGGTGAGGAGGCAAACACAACACATTGACAGGACAGAGGAGGGACTGATGGGGAGGAGCTGAATGTGACAGATCGAGCTGCAACCAGCGCTTCAATGGCTCCAGTTCTGTCTGCAGTGATGACCTTTGTACCTGCAGTGGCCACATTTCCAACTGCAACAACTTGATCTATATATCACCTCTGAAACCAAATTACAAACTAAAAAACTAGTAACAGGACTAAATAATGAAAACAAAATATGAAATAAACTAAAACAATTCAACTACAACAAATGCCACCAGTTTAGAGAAAGCCAGAAGATAAGTGTCAGTTTTAAGAAGAGATTTAAAATAACTGTTTTCCACCTGAGAGGCCTGAAAGCAAAGTAACTTCATCTGTAGTGACAAGTCACAATCACATGTTAACTCAAGAGGAGCAGTGAATGGCAGTGACCACATGTCTACCTGCAGCGACCATGTTTCTACCTGCAGCGACCATGTTTCTACCTGCCGTGACAACATCTCTACCTGCAGTGACCACGTTTCTACCTGCAGTGACAACATCTCTACCTGCAGTGACCACATGTCTACCTGCAGTGACCATGTTTCTACCTGCAGTGACCATGTTTCTACCTGCAGTGACCACGTTTCTACCTGCAGTGACCATGTTTCTACCTGCAGCGACCATGTTTCTACCTGCAGTGACAACATCTCTACCTGCAGTGACCATGTTTCTACCTGCAGTGACCATGTTTCTACCTGCCGTGACCACATCTCTACCTGCAGTGACCACGTTTCCACCTGCAGCGACCATGTTTCTACCTGCAGGGACCATGTTTCTACCTGCAGTGACCATGTTTCTACCTGCAGTGACCACATCTCTACCTGCAGTGACCATGTTTCTACCTGCAGTGACCACATCTCTCCCTGCAGTGACCATGTTTCTACCTGCAGTGACCACGTTTCTACCTGCAGTGACCACGTTTCTACCTGCAGTGACCATGTTTCTACCTGCAGTGACCACGTTTCTACCTGCAGCGACCACGTTTCTACCTGCAGCGACCATGTTTCCACCTGCAGCGACCACGTTTCTACCTGCAGTGACCACATCTCTACCTGCAGTGACCATGTTTCTACCTGCAGTGACCACATCTCTACCTGCAGTGACCATGTTTCTACCTGCAGTGACCACATCTCTACCTGCAGTGACCATGTTTCTACCTGCAGTGACCACATCTCTACCTGCAGTGACCATGTTTCTACCTGCAGTGACCACATCTCTACCTGCAGTGACCATGTTTCTACCTGCAGTGACCACATCTCTACCTGCAGTGACCATGTTTCTACCTGCAGTGACCACATCTCTACCTGCAGTGACCATGTTTCTACCTGCAGTGACCACATCTCTACCTGCAGTGACCATGTTTCTACCTGCAGTGACCACATCTCTACCTGCAGTGACCATGTTTCTACCTGCAGTGACCACATCTCTACCTGCAGTGACCATGTTTCTACCTGCAGTGACCACATCTCTACCTGCAGTGACCATGTTTCTACCTGCAGTGACCACATCTCTACCTGCAGTGACCATGTTTCTACCTGCAGTGACCACATCTCTACCTGCAGTGACCATGTTTCTACCTGCAGTGACCACATCTCTACCTGCAGTGACCATGTTTCTACCTGCAGTGACCACATCTCTACCTGCAGTGACCATGTTTCTACCTGCAGTGACCACATCTCTACCTGCAGTGACCATGTTTCTACCTGCAGTGACCACATCTCTACCTGCAGTGACCACGTTTCTACCTGCCGTGACCACGTCTCTACCTGCAGTGACCACATCTCTACCTGCAGTGACCACATGTCTACCTGCAGTGACCACATCTCTACCTGCAGTGACCACGTTTCTACCTGCCGTGACCACATCTCTACCTGCAGTGACCACGTTTCTACCTGCAGCGACCACGTTTCCACCTGCAGCGACCACGTTTCTACCTGCAGTGACCACATCTCTACCTGCAGTGACCATGTTTCTACCTGCAGTGACAACATCTCTACCTGCAGTGACCATGTTTCTATGTTTACTTGTAGGGACTTAATACCTGCAGTGACCATGTTTCTATGTTTACTTGTAGGGACTTAATACCTGCAGTGTTGCATTTTTAGCTGCAGTAGTCAGGTTTTAAACTTCAATGTTACACATTGTTACATAATGACATACAGTCATACATGTAGTGACGTAGTTTCTACTTGCAGTGATGACATTAAAACCACATTTCTGCCTGCAGCAGCTACTTTTTTTTTTTTTTTCACATTACATAGTTTGCCGTGTTTTACCTGATTGTTTTCCTGTAGTGACCAGGTTTTGACTTTAGTTCAGACATTTTACATTGTGGTTATAAATTTCTCTGACTAACAGAGAATATTAACAGCCTGAGTGCAGAGAGAGAAAAAGGAAAAGCAGGAAATTGAGATGAGGCTCAAATGAAGAAGGGAGGAGTTGGAAAATTGACCCTGGATGACTTTCGAACACTCACTGAGGCTCTTTCACTCTCTCTCTCCAAACCAAATTAAACTTCCCATCTCTAATAACCAGCAGATTTCTATCACCCCTCCCCTCCAGAGAGCAAATATTCCTCTCTCCACTATTCAGAAACTTGGGAGGCTCTTCAGAGCCGGCCGCCCCCCCGCTGGCAGCCAAATTAGAGCTGCGGGTTTGAGCCCAGGAGGACGGCGTGGGACGCAGACGGACGACTTAAGCTGTTTTCATCATGAATCTCATCCCTTCATCTTCACACTGATGAGATGAGAAGCAGCAGAAGAAGTCACGTTATTCAGCATCCGACCGTCATCCTGTATGAGATGAAATCTGAAGGATTAATTCTTTCTGATCAACTCTGCGGCAGAGACACTCTCACCGATGTCCACTGAATATGAATCATCAAACCAAATCTCTTTAGT
Organism: Chaetodon trifasciatus; assembly: GCA_037975065.1. Taxonomy (NCBI): domain Eukaryota; kingdom Metazoa; phylum Chordata; class Actinopteri; order Chaetodontiformes; family Chaetodontidae; genus Chaetodon; species Chaetodon trifasciatus. Next base: position 174,121 of record JBBMOE010000104.1, on the reverse strand, counting down.
CCCACACGCTTAGCCAGTCTTTGAACACATCCCAGAGTCTCTGGTGGCCGCTGCAACATGCGAACAGCAACAAGTTTCCGCTGAAAGACGGCATCGGTCCTCGGACAGAGTATTTTACTCCAGTCTTTTAGAGGCGCAAGGAGTTCAAAGCAGCCAGTGATTCAAAAGAAAAAGCAATCAAATATTAGAAGAAAATGAAAAATTAATTTTGCCTGCTTTTCCAAACTTATGACTCCTCAGAAGCTGTCACGATGAAGCAGTCTGAGAATCAAAAACCACTAAAGTCAATAGATGAGCTAAAATGCACGATGAACACATGAAATACATGAAATTACATTTCCAGTCCAATCTTCTTCCTCTTAGGACAAATCGTGTCAAACATCCCGTCCAGGGGCGTCACTGTGGCCTCGGGGTTAACGCACATAAACACGGGGTGGGTGGGGGAGGGTCTCCAACCATCTACAATAAACCATAAATTAAAGGTAAAAATGCCCCAAAAATCAACCTAAACTTGAGCTGTTGTTCTGTCTGATGTTCAGGAAATTAATCAGAAAGCTGGAAGAATCCAAAGATGGAAAACCATTTCTTTGTGGAGCTGTCTCTGTTAAATATACTGACACTAAAACAGGAAAGAACCGAACACAACCCAGAAAAAACAGAAGCACAGAAATCACACAAAAAAAGCTTTTTAATGCTGCTGCTCAGGTGAGAAGCATGTTGACAGAGTGTTGAGTAAATCAAAGTAGAATCTGACCTGCGGACTCTCTCGCTGGCCTCTCGCTCCGCCTCCTGACAGCGTTGAAGCTCCGCCTCCACGCTCTGCTTCTCCTTCCACAGCTGCTGCACCTGGACCAGCAGGGGCGGGGCCTGACGATCCGCCGCCAACGAACCTGCCGCAGAGATGCTGTCACTGGGCAGGGAGGGAGGGAGGGTGAGGAGGTCCTGAGAGCTGAGACAGGAGGAGAAGACGTTTACTCCTTTGTTTCTGTCTAACCTGCCTCTTCAAACTGTTTGACACAGCAACGTCTCAAATATCGATAAGACCTGAGATGGATTATCTGAGTTCATCTTAAAGATACCAGAGATTGGATCTCACTGAAACATGTTCAAAAGCTTGAAAACAAGTTCCTGATTGAATCTTTGAGCTGTTTGCGACTGTCTGTGTGAAAAGACCTGACAGTCAGTGGCTCCGGTCTGTTGCTGTCTGCGGTCTGAGCACCAACATTATGGTGATGTTGTTGTCAGTACATTTAAACAAAGTTTTCAGCTGAATGTTGCAGTGATCAGTGTGGGATGTACTGGAGCGCTGCTGGAGGAAACAGGATCTGACGTGAGAACAGCTCAATCTGACCGCTGACGGTTAATCAATCAGCTGAGATATTGATAGCTCCTGACCGGGCTTCGGGTTAATTAAAGGTAGACAGGGCGGACAGACAGACAGCGGGAGGACAAAGTTCCCAGTTCACCCAGTTTAGCCAGCTTTACTTCAGACTGGTTTCTGCCTGGTGACAATTCACAGCCGGTGTGATTATTTCATTTCCTCATTCTGGAGGAGCTGATTCGTCTTCAGCCGGTTCTCGACTCGACTTCAGTTGCTCTTTAATTCATAGAACATAACAGAAATTATCCAACGGCACTCTTCATACACAGCAGGCGTCGACCAGGTGTCCTCAAACAGAGAGAGGAGCTCAGTGTGTCAATGTCAGGAATACACCTACAAGTACCAGGCGCTGTGTGTGTGTGTGTGTGTGTGTGTGTGTGTGTGTGTGTGCCCCCTTGAGGAAGCTTTAGTCCTGCTGAAAGTCTGCTACAGACCAGATCCTGTAACTTCTCCAGGGTTAAAACAAGTTCAGTGCCTGAAGACGCGATCCTGTGATGGTCTTTATGTTCTAATTATGATCATGTCAGTGTTTGCAAAATAGGACTTTTTAAAAACCCAGCACACACACACACACACACACACACACACACACACACACACACACACAAACAAAGGGGTGATATAATGTAAAACCAATCTAACCAAACTAATCTGTCTGAGAAATGAAGAGCAATAACAGGAGAAATTAGTTTTATTTCCCCAAAAAACACAGAAATAAAACCAAAATCCAAACCGGCCCCCACCTGCTGATCCCCCCCGCTGCGTCTCTGCAGGCGTTCAGCATCAATCCTGATGATGTATGTAGACTCACAGTTCAGACAGCGCAGACAAACAGCACGACTCATGTTCTGTTTCACTGTGCTGCTGCTCAGCTTCACCACCTTCAAACACCAACCCAAACCTCCACACTGCAGGTTTACTGCAGCCACCATGAAGTACTGCCAAGGTACACGCACACATATCGTAAAAACAGATGTCAGATCAGCATACGTCAGTGTCCAGTGTAACAGTGTCATTAAAACCTTTTAATCACACTTCCTGGAATTTTTTCATCTTAAACTTCCCAAATCTGAGAACTGAAAACTAGCAGAAACATTAAAGAAGGTGCTGGTGATCTACCTCCTTAACAAACGACTGTTTAATGATGCTGACCGTGTTCTCAGCATCAGCAGCCCTTGTTATTAGAACTTTAGAGACCAAATTCTAACTTGTTAGTATAGAAATAGTGAAAATACTTGTTAGAATAATATTTGTGTCAGCCACAGTGCCATGTGGTCACTGTGTATGTATGTATGTTTCTGTGACCCTTTAACAAATTCAGGTTTTCCCCAAAACACAGCAAAACAGCAGCTTTGTTTAAAGTGAGTGTATTTTTCTAGTATGAATGTATATGTGAGTGTGTTGGCGCCTCTGGTGGTGACCACCTTGCAGAGGACCATCAGGTGGATCTGGAGCTTCACGAAGCTTCACAGTGACTTTCAGCTCAGCGTTTATGGGGTTGGACTCTCTAACGTCCTGATGACAGACACCAAAGCTCAGGCTTCCTCCTGGTCAGTACCTCACCTGTGACTCGTCTGTAGCAAAGGTAGCTCTGCCTCCTCCCGCTGCCTGTCCTCCAGAGCTCCGCCTCTCTCCCCATGAAGCCTCAGCAGCTCCTCCTGATTGGACAAAACACACATCATACAGATCTCCTGCCAGTCCTCTCTTTTAAGCTCACATCAGCCGTATCACAGCAGAACCATCTGTGCGAGTGATGATGACAATGATGACGATGGTGATGATGATGCAGTACGGCCATTTCTCAGGTTGTAAAGGTCCACTCTGACTGGGTATCAGCCGTGTCAATCATACGGTAAACTGATAGTGAAGATTGAAAACACCGATGTCAGGCACGTTTTTCAGTTTGTGCTGTTTTCTGCACAAAGATCAAGACCTCGGTCTCAGTCAGACGGCCTGCTCAAATAAGGGATTCATGAACTAATTAACAAACATGAGCGACAACACACTTCATAACGAGGATTTCATTTTTATCAGCATGCCTTGATACAGTCAGCTCTGGACTGAACCTCCAGGTGCATTCTGGGAATGAAAGAGCTCAGCAGGCGCAGTTTAACGGTTCAGTAAATTCATGATGATGCAGTGACGAGAAGAGATGGAGCGACACAGATGGTAAACGACTGTATTTGTGAAGCGCTTTTCAACTGAAGTCTGCCTTCACCCGTTCACACACATTCATACGGTCGCTGAGCCACCTGCTCATTATGAGCGTCACACACTCACACAGCGATGGCGCAGCATCGGGGGCGGTTTTGCGGTTCAGCATCTTGCCCAAAGATACTTCGACACGTGGACTACCCAGGCCAGGAATCGAACCACCGACGTCCTGATAGGTGGACGACCGCTCTACCTCCTGAGCCACAGCCGCCCCACAAGAAGAGGAAGATGGAAGGACAGAGCTGCAGGCGGCGCTCAAGTTCACAGAGTTCACAGAGAGAACGACCACGTCTGCTGTTAGCTGCTGCAAAGCGATCAGTCGTCACTGTATCGATCAGTCGTCACTGTATCGATCAGTCGTCACTGTATCGATCAGTCGTCACTGCATCGATCAGTCGTCACTGCATCGATCAGTCGTCACTGTATCGATCAGTTGTCACTGTATCGATCAGTCGTCACTGTATCGATCAGCGTTTTCCTCTTCACAGTGACTGTTTGTCAGTTAGAAATCAAACTTCCGTCCTTTTGCTGTCTGTCAGTTGCTTCAGTGCTGCAGTTCTGCAGAAGAAGAACGTCACAGACTATCACCTCCTCTCACCTCCTGCCTCCTCACAGAGCTGCTCCTGCGGGAAGTGAACCTGCGAGCTGACAGTTTCGGGTCGGGGGACCTCACACTGTTTCTCTGGTCAAACAGTGCGGAGGTCGACTCCAGCAGGGATTACAGACCTGATCCTGACCTCCTCCGCCTCCTCCTCCTCCTCTATGCTAATTATGGCACTCAAGGTCTGTGAGTTTAAAGTGAGACATCAAAAGAGAAACCAAACCCAGAGAGTCAATATGTGTCTTCTCCAGCCGGGCCGGAGGAGACGCTTCAAAAGAGCCGCTCCACTTATTAATCAGAATAATTTCCAAATGAGATGATCAGTAAGCAGGAGCGACGCCGGGCTGACCTTTAACATGAGGAGCTGAGGTCAATTAAAGGGGGAGGATGGGGAGGAGGTAATAAAACTAACCTGCCTGGACCTTTAACGTGAGGAGTCAATGAAAGAAGGGGAGAACGGGTCGGTCAGGATGTGGAGCTGAGAGATAGTATGAGTGAGGAGGAAATGAGGGGAACCTTTAATTAGCATACAGGAGGAAGAGGATGACGGGAGGTGAAAGGTGCAGAGGAGCAAGGAGGACGGGAGGAGAGGAGTTAATGAAAGGAAACTACTGTGACCTTTAACATGAGGAGTTAAAGGGGCAGTTCACAACAAATTAGGCCCCAAACTCAGCCCCCCCGTCAGCTGACAGCTGATTGAAGTCTGAGCGTTTGGTGTTTGATCAGCTGGCTGAAGCAGCAGAAGTCACGTGACGATGGTTTCTAAGAGTGTATACAAGGAGTCATGACATCACTTCCTGTTTAACTTCCTATTACAATCTCTCATTCACACTCGACTGTCCTGCTGTGATAACAGACAGTGAACTAACCACAGACACGTCACTGTCTGTGGCTCATTTGAGTGCTTACTCGCTGCCACCTCATCTGCTTTCAGGACTAATTCTTAAATTGACACTTCATGTCTTTTACTTGTTTGGGCTTCAGGCAATGCATCCACAAACTTTTCAGCTGCTGGCACTGATACCTCACACTCCTTTCAGCACCAACACTTCAACTGATACTTCAGCTATTTTCAGTGTTTACACTTCATATCAAAACTTCAATTTCTGTCACCGCCAACACTAAAAGTTCGACTTTAATTAATACTTCACTTTTCTGTGGTGCTTTTCCTTAAACTGCCAATATTTCAGACTCCTTTTAGCTCTGAAATTCCAAGTAATACTTCACCTTTTTAACACTTACACTTAATCTGAAAATTGGAAACAGGCAACGCGTCAACTGACATCTCTCTGTTAAAGTCCTGGTTTAAAGGTCCTGGTTAAAACTCGAGTTCACAGTTCAGTGGCCTGTTGCACCTGCTACATGTACACTCTGTCTGAGGCCAGGCTGCGAAGTCCACACCGAACAATACATTGAAACTACTTAGTCTGACACTAAAGCTGTGTCGAGGTTCGGTTGCACCACAGAGAAGGAAAGTTCATTTTAACTGTTCCGGCGTTAAGTCCAAACCAACTAAAATACTGTTTTTCACTTCAATGAAAAGCACTGTTCTAAGGCAGTGTTTATTACCGCGTTGTCTCTCGTGTCCACTCGTCTTCCAACACTTTGCTACGTAATAGTGATAATGATTCTGACACTGACAAACTGTCCATTAAATTTGTAGTTGTTCAATAGAAAGTTATCTGACTCTGTACACCAACACTATAACATCAGTGTCTAACGTCAAGCTACGAGCTTTGTTAGCCTATAATGTAGTGTGACGCTATGTTGACATTAGCTTGTGTACTGTTCCACGAGTAGTTTGTGTACTATCACAGAGAACGTGTTGCTGAACCAAAACAGGCCGTATAATTCACTCCCCCTCATCCTCCAAGTTATCCCGCTTTTCAAAAGGATGCAAAAGCTATTTTACGGAGGACCACAGGCACAGTGTTCGATTGTAGTTGTACCTTATGTCTGCATTCAAACTATTTCAGCTGGTGCCACCTGAAAACGTGTGGAGCGCGTCAACTCCGTCCTCAGTTAGAAACCACTTTCAAACTAGGCTACGTTTGAACTAGCTGGTGCATCCCAGCGCTAAAGGTTAAAGGTCCAATTTAAAGTTCTAGTTCAAAGCTCTGGTTTAAAGCTCTGTTTTAAAGCTCTGGTTTAAAGCTCTGGTTTAGGGTGTACAACTCTGGTTTAAAGTTCTAGTTCAAAGCTCTGGTTTAAAGCTCTGGTTTAAAGCTCTGGTTTAAAGTTCTGGACTAAAGTTCTGGTTTAAAACTCTGGTTTAAAGTCCTGTTTTAGAGCTCTGGTTTAACGTTCTGTTTTAAAGCTCTGGTGTAAAGCTCTGGTTTAGGGTATACAGCTCTGGTTTAAAGCTCTGATTTAGAGCTCTGGTTTAACGTTCTGTTTTAAAGCTCTGGTTTAAAGCTCTGGTTTAGGGTGCACAGCTCTGGTTTAAAGCTCTGGTTTCTGGGTTCAGCTTGGTGTTTTTGGCGGCTCTCTGACAGTCTGTCGGTTAATTTAACAGCAGCTGTTGGTGTGTCTGTTGGAAATTAAAAACCTCTCCAGGCTCTAATCCCCCCGGAGCCCTCCAGCCTAATTAACAGACTTCATGGAGAAAAAGAGAGTGACTGCAACATTAATAACAAAATTTAATATATTTCAGCAGAAGAAAACAGGCAGGGCTGCAGGAGGAAGACAGAAGCTGAGAGGACGCAGAACAAAACAACAGATTCTACGGAGAATCTGAAACCAGGCTGAACTGGAGTTCAACACCAGCTAATGACAAAATTATGGAAGCACAGCAGAATAAATTCATGTATCAGTTGATGACGTGTGATATAGAAATCTATCAATAAATAAATGAAAAATGAAGAGTGACTCGTGTTGATACCAAACAAACACGTCCAAACCTCAGAAACACCTCCACGTAACTGGATACAGACCATAAACGATTACACTGGTATGATTTATCTCATTATGAGACTCTTCCTCAGAATGTACATGAACCTTCTCACGGCTATAACTCTTGATCTTCTGACATATTAAGACTGAACACTTAATAGTCTCCTCATAGAATCGCCTTTTATTATCATTTAATAACTTCTGAAGTCATATCACCAGACTACCCGCCAGTAGTTAAAAATTCCTACACCAGACTCCTGTCTGATAGTGCTGTAGCTAAATTTAAGGATATGATCCCATCAGCATTTAATTCCATGCCATATCTCAATACAACAGAGGACTCCTATGCTAACCTTTGTCCCTCCCAAATTGACTACCTGGTTGATAGTGCCACAGGTTCATTGCGTATGACACTTGACTCTGTTGCTCCCCTAAAAAAGAAGATAATTAAACAGAGGAGGTTAGCTCCATGGTATACCCCTCAAACCCGCAAATTAAAGCAAACTTCACGGAAAATAGAAAGGAAATGGCGTTCTACCAATTTGGAAGAATTTCGGTTCGCCTGGCAAGACAGTCTTAAAATATACAGGAAAGCCCTCCACAGTGACAGGGCAGCCTATTACTCTGCACTAATAGAGGAAAATAAGAACAATCCCAGGTTTCTCTTCAGCACTGTAGCCAGGCTGACAGAGAGCCGTAATTCTGTTGAACCATGTATTCCTTTAGCTCTGAACAGTAATGACTTCATGAGCTTCTTTAATGATAAAATTCTTAGTATTAGAGACAGAATTCATCGGCTCCTGTCGTCAACAGGTGCTGTTTTGTCTTCAAACACAGAAACCGTAGAAACTGTTTCTCAGCCTGTCGCAGTTTTAGATTGTTTTACACCTGTCGACCTTCACCAACTAATTTCAATAATTTCATCATCAAAATCATCAACCTGTATTTTAGACCCCATCCCGACTAAGCTGTTTAAAGAAGTATTACCTTTAATTGACTCTTCCGTATTAGACATGATCAATCTGTCTTTATCAACAGGCTACGTACCACAGTCCTTTAAAGCAGCTGTGATAAAACCTCTACTTAAAAAGCCTACTCTTGATCCAGGGGTTTTAGCCAACTATAGACCGATATCCAACCTTCCCTTTCTCTCAAAAACTCTTGAGAAAGCAGTTGCTAATCAGCTGTGTGACTTTCTACACAAAAATAGTTTATTTGAGGATTTCCAGTCAGGATTTAGAGTGCATCATAGCACAGAGACAGCACTGGTTAAAGTTACAAATGACCTGCTATGCACAGCAGGGTGGAAAGACATAGAAGAGGCGAGAATGAAAGAGATGCCACTTAAAGCTTTCATAGCAGATACAAAACTGCAATCTAAAATCTGCCTGCCAACTGAATGCATATCATGTACAACAATAACAACCTGGAATGAAATAACTAAACTATACGGCTTGGAAGAGGAATCTAAGATTCTGCGATGGTGTGCGTACGACTCAGAATTCACTCCTAACAAATATGATGATCGATTCCAAACATGGATTTCTAAAGGATTAACCGACTACAACTCATCTGTCCACAAGGGGGCTTTCCAAGCATTTGATAATCTGAAGAAAAAGCATGGGTCGGGCTCTGAGGACTCTTTTAGATACCTGCAAGTCAGGCACTATTTCAACCAGAACATTAAAACACCTTCAACGACCAAGAGCTGATTCAGACATTTATGTCACTTACAAAATCAACGTTTCCCTCCAGAATTACCTCTAAGTTGTACAACAACATACTGCAGAGTGGGGGGGGGGGGCACATATTATGTGAAGGAAAAACGGGAAAGAGAAGGGAGCTTTACGATAACTGAGGAGGACTGGGAGCACATCTGTGGAATCCAGTGGGTCTCAACTGGGTCAAATATCTGGCGTGAGTTTTGTTGGAAAAATATTCTGCGTTTTTTCATAACACCACTCAAGAAAGATACCGTGGAACTGGAGATGCCTGCTGGAGGTGTGGTATAGAAGGAGCTAACCATTTCCATGTTTTCTGGAACTGTCAGATTATTCACGGTATTCATCATCATGTGCAGAATGTGTTCTCAGTTGTTTTCCCCTTTCTGTTTGAAGCTGTGTACCTCGGTAACATAATACTAGACGGCCTCAGCACTGGAGACAAGAAACTGCTTTATATTCTTTTAGCAGCAAGCAAAAAGGACGTTACCAGAAGATGGCTCAAGCCTGAGCAACCAAGAAATGAGGACTGGATCGACATTTTACAAGAAATCTACAAAATGGAAAAAGTGACTTTTCAACTAAAATTGCAAACGGACTCATTTTGTAAAACGTGGTCAAAATGGACAGAATATGTCAAACCTATAAGATCTGATTTTATGTAAAACTGTTGTTTAACTAATGATGACTGCTGTGAATGATGATGCTATGTGAAAAAGATGATGCTGTGTGGTAGAGGTACCCCCACCCCAACTGTTCCTCTTCTTTGTTCTGTATAAAATGTTAAAAATTCCTCAATAAAAAGTAAATTTAAAATAAGTAAATAAATAAATGACCTTCTAATTGCATCTGATAAAGGATTTGTCTCTGTACTAGTCTTATTAGATCTCAGTGCTGCATTTGACACCATTTACCATGGTGTCCTATTAGAGACTGGAACACTTCATTGGCATTAAGGGAACTGCGCTAAGCTGGTTTAAATCCTACTTGTCAGATCGCTCTCAGTTTGTACACGTTAGCGACGACTCCTCTGTGCTCACTAAAGTCAGCTATGGAGTTCCGCAGGGTTCTGTGCTTGGACCAATTCTTTTCACCTTATATATGCTTCCTTTAGGTAAGATTAGCAGGAAGCACTAAATAAATTTTCATTGCTACGCAGATGATACCCAGCTATATTTATCAATGAAGCCAGAAGAAACCAGTCAGTTAACTAGACTACAAGCGTGTCTTCAGGACATAAAGACCTGGATGACCTGCAATTTTCTGATGCTAAACTCGGACAAAACTGACGTTATAGTAGTAGGCCCTAAACATCTTAGAAACTCACTTTCTGATGACATAGCAGTTATGGATGGCATTGCGCTGGCCTCCAGAACCACTGTAAAGAATCTGGGAGTTGTCTTTGATCAGGACATGTCCTTTAACTCCCATGTAAAACAAATGTCAAGGACTGCCTTCTTTCACCTGCGTAATATTGCAAAAATCAGACATATTTTGTCTCAAAATGATGCAGAAAAACTAGTCCATGCATTCGTAACTTCCAGGCTGGATTATTGCACTTTCTTACTATCAGGCTGCCCAAATTCGTTGCTGAATGTTCTCCAGTTGCTCCAGAACGTTGCAGCACGTGTTCTGACAAAAACGAGGAAGAGAGATCACATTTCTCCAATATTAGCCGCTCTGCACTGGCTCCCTGTAAAGTTTAGAATAGAATTTAAAAT
>JBBMOE010000104.1:129014-143594 GCA_037975065.1 Chaetodon trifasciatus | reverse complement strand
CACACACACACACACACACACACACACACACACACACACACACACACACATCTGACTTCATAAAACAGGTTTCTTCCAGTTAAAGTTTGGTTTTGTTCAAGATGAAACAATTAGCTGATTAATCGATTACTTCAACAGAAGATTACAGATACAGAGAGTACACAGAGTACATACTGCTACACAGAGTACACACACAGTGTACAGAGTACACACAGAGTACATACTGCTACACAGAGTACACACACAGTGTACAGAGTACACACAGAGTACACACAGAGTACACACACATGTGTTTCAGTGGATTGCATGATTAAGGGCGTGGCAGCTTTGAGTGACAGCTATCCTCTAGGTTTCAACCAACCAGGCTTCATTCAGCTCGCCTGAGCTCCCCCCACGAGTCAGTGAGCCTTGAAGAAACTGACGCAGACGACGGCCATGTTTAGTCCGGTCTGAGGGACACACTCACAAAGAGACAGAGACAGACAGAGACACACACACACCCACACACACACACACACATACACAAGACACACAGACACACACATACAAAGACACACACACACACACAAAGACACACACACACACACAAAGACACACACACACACACACACATACAAAGACACACACACACATACAAAGACACACACACACATACACACACAAAGACACACACACAAAGACACACACACACACCGACATTCCTACACAGAGACATGAATAGCAGCTACTTCAGTCTGTTCAAACAAGTTTGCAGCCCACCCTCATCTAACAATACAGTGTGTGTGTGTTTGTGTGTGTGTGTGTGTGGGTGTGTGTGTGTGTGTGTGTGTGTGTGTGTGTGTGTGTGTGTGTGCGTGTGCGTGTGTGTGTGGACCACCCACTCAGCAGATTAAACACAGCTCACACGACCGTCTCCTCATTCACTATCAGCCTTTGTCCCCTTCTGTCATTATATTAATCTACTGACCAGCGTGTGTGTGCGTGTGTGTATAAGTGAGGGCGTGTGTGTGTGTGCATGTGTGATCAGTTATTGTCCGTGTATCAATAACGAGATATGAACACATGAAAGCCACATGAATGAATCCTGACACCTGAATGGTGTTTATGAACGCAGAGCGTGTGGCCTTGCTCAGACTGCGGTACGGTGGCCCTGAGAGGTCAACGCACAGCAACTTAACCAGACACACGCAAACACACAAAACAAGCAAATTCAGACGATATCTTCATCAGCCTGACAGCACGACAGCCCAATGAGCTGCACGCAGCGTGCTGCCACAGCGTGACTCCTGAAGTCACTGAGGTCGGTCCATGCATCCTCTTCCTCATCATCATCATCATCATCACCATCAACATGATTGTTTATGTTCTGGATTTCTGACTGTTCACCGTGAATGTGAGATGAGCGTGACACTGAACGCCTCGCAGAAGCTCCTGAAAAGATGGCGTTTAAGACCGATATGAACGAGGCACCGGCGCCTCCACTCATCTACTGCAGCAGAGAAACAGGAAACACAGGACTGAGCGCTGCCACCACAGAAGAAGAGAGACAGAAATAAATAAAGGCCACATATGGGAGGTGATCTGAGTCTGGCTGAACAACTGAACACTGTTTCATATGGTGTGTTTGATCTGGGCGAGAGACACCAACAGATGATGGATTATCACTGAGGGAGAGAGAGACAGTTTCTAACCAACACAAACACAACACTCTACTGAAAACTCGACTCGAGGGGCGTCAGGAGCTCGGCCCTGGAACCGGAAGGTGGCTGGTTCAAGTCCAGCATGGACCGCAGCACGCAGGGTGGACCAGAGACCGGAGAGGTGCCAGGTCACCTCTGACTGCTGAGGTGATGAACTGCAGCAGGACAACCCCCAACCTCCATCAACTCAGGCAACAACCAAAAGTGACATCACGATCCACACTGTGTTGGCCAATCAGATTTAACTAAAGTGGCTTTTAATATGAACAGTGTAAGTCTGCTTTTCACCTGTATATCGCGGAGACAGACAATAAAGTGATTGTTGCCATAGTAACTAATAATCATGGCTGTCAATGATCTCCAGCAGGTTTCATCCTCTGTGTTAACATCAAACCTCTCAGACGTTCCACTGCAAACAAGGCCGATGAAGCAGAAAGTCAAACTCCAAATATACCAACGTCCTCCAGACCGATTTACACAGGAGATTACAGAGGAGGCACTCCGCCATGTTGAAGGATGTGATCATCATCATCATCAGCTTACTGTCAGAGGACAGAGACATTCACATCGTTTAACTGAAGGAACCAAACATTCACATCGTTTAACTGAAGGAACCAAACATTCACATCGTTTAACTGAAGGAACCAAACATTCACTCTGTTTAACTGAAGGAACCAAACATTCACACTAGGGATCGACCAATTATCTGCCTGGCCGATAATATCGGCTGATATTCTGCATTTTTTAGATAATCGGCCATTTTTTTCCACCGATAACTGATAAAATTGATTAATGTATTTTAAAACGTGCTCCTTTGGCTCTGATGCAGCCGTCTCTCCGCCTGAAGTCACCACTCTTGGCTGTGTAACAATGGCCTGCCCACAGCCCTCACTGATTGGCTACATGGCACAAGTGAGTCAGTGACAGCCAATCAACACTGAAGCCTCTACTCACCGAGCAGACGACTGCTCCGGTGATCCAGCAGTCGAGTCAGTCGAAGTTGCAATAAAAACCCTCTATGAAGATGTAACCAAGTGAACATGACCTGAAGCTCCTTACTTAATAAAAAAGAAGACATAGCGACATACCGGTAGGTAGACTATAGCAAGTATGAGGGAGGAAAACCTGCTGAATTCCACTGTTTGTCTCTGGAGATGAAACTGTTCACAATTTCAATAAGGCGTATTTCATGATGACCCACCGCTACGTTATAATTGCTGCAAACGCTTTATAGCTGGGGCCAGATGCACAGTAATGATATAGGCCCGTTGGGTTACCGTTACTTTGTGGGAATGATAAATCTCTTAACGTGTCTCAGCCCGTGGGGCGGCTCCTGGTTTATCAATAACAACAGCGGAGGTGATTATAGCCTATAGTTTAACAGTACCGCACGCTAACGTGTCCCTGTTTGTCTCCAGTCGCCTCCCTCAGCGCTCACGCTCTCTCTACACTGAACTGCTGGTGTTCAATGATGGTCTTTCTGCCTGTCGCTCGTAAAGTCCAGGACATGAGCAGGCAGAGAGCACACGTCCTGGAGATGATTCTCACTGTGTTTTATTTTCAATCAATAAATTTACCGTCGCGTCTACACTCATGTGTGTAATGAAGCCTTCATTGTTTGCATTTGCAGTTGCTAAGTGCCTTATTCTTATTTATGTAATACGACACACAGTTCTAAGCACGAGAGTTTACATCTAGCCTACTGTTCTGAGACTCAGAATATGCCTTTATTTCTCTAAATATATAGAAATAAATCTAATAATAAATGAGGAACTACAAGTGAAAAACTCTGGGAACCCCTAAAAGTTTAATATTTATTTACTCATTATGCTGTTTTATGTAAAAATTTAATCTGAAAAGTGGTAAAACTGTCGCCTCACAGCTAGAAGGTCCCAGTTCGAATCCCGCTGTGGGTGCCGGGGGCATGTCCTCCACCATGCCTTCAGTGCCTGCTGCTCGAGGAAAAAGGGGGCCTTTCCGTGTGGAGTTTGCATGTTCTCCCCGTGTTCACCCGGGGTATCCTCCATAAATATACCCCCATTAAAAACATGCAAGAAGATCACCGCCTGACCAATGGTGACAGAGGAGAGTTGGTCCCCGGGCGCCGCTGCCGTGGAGGAAGGCAGACGATGGATGGGTCACAAAGCATGGCGTGTGCACTGTGCATGATGTTGTGTGTGTGATCAAATAAAGTATGTTTCTTCTTTCTTTCTAAAGCTGTCAAATAAACGTAGTGAGTCAAGGCTCCTGTCACCCTCTTTATTGGTTTACTCTTAATCATTAAAGGAAAGGGATGGGAATAATTAATCATCACTTTTTGTCTTAAAAATAATTAAACTTAAAGGCATTTCAATTAAGATTTTGTGTTTGTGTTATTTTACTAAAAGTTAAGGTCTTTTTTTCAGTGTACACAAAACAAACAGTATACTGTATTCACTCTAATCCCAGGTGTGTTACTCTAAATTTTGACACCAAAATTTTCATTTTTACTGCAAACGAGTATCGGTTCTAAATATCGGCTATCGGTTTCCCTTGATTATTAATAATTGGTATCGGTATCGGCCCTGAAAAATCCATGTCGTTTAACTGAAGGAACCAAACATTCACATCATCTAACTGAGGACCTGTCAGCCTCATATTAACTAACTGACTTTTTAGACTGAAAATGGAAAAACATATTCATCTGTATTCAGACCAATGAATACTTTGAGCTCGGTCTAAAAATACTAGAACACAAATACACATTCAGTAGTAGTAGTAGTGGTGGTAATACTATTTATTTATTATTTATTTACACGAACAGCTGCACCTCCAGTCACCAGTCCGTCAAGCTCCTGAAGTTTGCGGACGACACCACCCTCATCGGACTCATCTCTGATGGCGACGAGTCCACCTACAGGTGGGAGGTTGACCATCTGGTGACCTGGTGCAACCAGAACAACCTAGAGCTTAACGCTCTAAAGACAGTGGAGATGGTTGTGGACTACAGGAAGAACTCAGCCTCACCTGCCCCCATCACCCTCTGTGACTCCACTGTTGACACTGTGGAGTCTTTCCACTTCCTGGGAACTATCATCTCCCAGGACCTCAAGTGGGAGCCGAACATCAGCTCCCTCATCAAGAAAGCACAGCAGAGGATGTACTTCCTGCGGCAGCTGAAGAAATTCAATCTGCCAAAGACAATGATGGTGCACTTCTACACAGCCATCATTGAGTCCATCCTCACCTCCTCCATCACCGACAAGGGCAGACTGCAGCGTGTCATCAGGTCTGCAGAGAAGGTGATCGGCCGCAGTCTCCCGTCTCTCCAGGACCTGTACGCCTCCAGGACCCTGAGGCGTGCAGGTAAGATGGTGGCCGATCCCGCCCACCCCGGACACAAACTCTCTGAGACGCTCCCCTCTGGCAGGAGGCTGCGGTCCATCAGGACCAAAACCTCACGCCACAAGAACAGTTTCTTCCCGTCTGCTGTCAGCCTTATCAACAAGGCCCGAACCCCCGACACTCTTCACACTCCTCCTCTGCCTCATCTGTCACACTGACCATAACTCTGTGTGTTACATTAACGCTCAGCCTGGACTTTCTGAAAAAACAGACTGTGCTTCTGTAAAAAAAAAAAAAGACTTGTGTATAAATATTTATACTGTTAGATTTTTCTATTGTTATATTTTCTACTATTGTTATATTTTTTACTTATTCTTATATTTTTACTTACTGTTATATTTTTGCTTTTTTAATAACTTCTTTTAATAGATGTGTCACGCACCAACCTCACCAAAGCAAATTCCTCGTATGTGTAAAATCGTACCTGGCAATAAAGCTGGTCTGATTTCTGATTTCTGATTTATTTAATTTTTATTTGTATAGAGACGAGTCTGTAGCATGAACCGATGCCACCTACCACAGAATTTATAGCCTAAGTTAATTTGCATATCTTATCCTCAGATGTTTTTACAATAAATGAAACTCAACAACAAATCTGCAACAGACAGCACAAAACACTCACTAACAATGAATACATACATTAAACTGCAACAAGAGAGTAAACACAGAACAAAACAAGGCACAAAGTACAATAAGAAAAAAGCACCATAAAACCAGAAGCACTGGATCACTCACTGGCCCCTCTTCAAAAACTGCTCCAGTTCCAGTTTAAAACATAGTAGTGGTAGTAGTATTCGTAGCAGTGGTAAAGTAGCAGTAACTGTGTGTGTGTTGTGACCTTTGACCTCCTCTCTGTATTTTGCTGCTGGTGAGGTCAGTGCTGATGTCCAACTGAAATGACCACAGCTCCACCTAATGGATAAATGGACTCATTACAGCTCCTCAGATATTTCTTATTGAAATGATGGTCAGATGGAGGAAAACTGCTTGATACATTACAGCAATGATGTCATGAACTATGAACTACAGATCAAAATGTGTTTCCCAAACAAAGATAAGACCACACTTTCTAACCTTGACACACAAACCAGGGATCATATTAGGCCCCAATCCTGTTCATCTTTCATTCCATTGAGTTCAACGGCCTTCACACTGTTTGAAGACAGTTGGCAGGTCCCCGTGGTCAACATGGTTTTCTTGCATAAAGTTCCCACAGTCAGAGACACAAGGCGTTATGGACGTGTGACATTGACTTTTGTTCACAGTAGCATTAAGTATCAGGAATATTTGCTCATTTTTATGCCACTACTGCTGAGAAAAAGAATAAAATAAGAAAATGGGAGACTGACGGATGAAGTTAATTTATATAATACGATGATGCATCTCATGTTTGCCTTTCACTGCAGAGAACATACTCTGTGTTTTCTGTCTCAGAACAGCTGCATGTTTCACCTCAGTATCCAGTAAAACTAGTTTACCTGCATATCACTGCTCCTGCTTAGTAATATTTTACCTTGTATTAGTGAAATAGTACTCGGATTTTACCTGTGTACATGTTTCACCATAGTAGTGGTAGTAGTTCACCTGTGTACATGTTTCACCGTAGTAGTGGTAGTATTTTACCTGTGTACATGTTTCACCGTAGTAGTGGTAGTAGTTCACCTGTGTACATGTTTCAATGTAGTAGTGGTAGTAGTTCACCTGTGTACATGTTTCAACGTAGTAGTGGTAGTATTTTACCTGTGTACATGTCCACCAGACTGTCCCTGAGCTCCTTGCTGGGCGTCCATGTTGATAGACTGGTCTCAACTGGACTCCCTGAACTGGTTTCTCTGAAAACATCACAACACAGCTTCAGATCAGACACAAACATTAATTCATTCATTCATTCATTCACATCAGCGATCAGTGCTGTGTAAACTGCACTGAAGTATCTGGGGACTGATCCTGGACCCATTTATCAGGTCAGACGTCTGTGAAGACTCTCAGTCATCCAATCATTGCTATCCAAGGAGGGCTGAATCAAGGCCACTGGACTCAGTGGTAGAAACTAAACAAATGTTTCAGCTCTCATTCAAGGGTTTTCTTCGGCCCAGACTTACAGGTATTTACGGACCCCACAGGAGCTAAATACCTGGACTCCCCAAGAGTCACACCTGAAGAAGCCCATTAGATGAGAGGCAGAACGTTTTTAGGTTTCTACAACCAAGTCCAGGTGCGCTTGATTCAGCCCACCTTGGATATCAGGTGAGAAATAATACCTGGAGGACTCAGAGTTCTTCTTCTATAAACAAACAACTGTAGGTTACACACACACACACACACACACACACACACACACACACACACACAGTGACACACACACAGTGACACACACACTGCATGTGTCACAGTTCAGCAGAATCAGTTAAACTGAGCTCTGTACATGTGGTCACATGATCACCTGCAGGTCACTTGGTTCCTGAAGCTTATTTGTTGTTTAATCTGACACATTACCCAGTGTTCACCCTCCACTGATCACACAACAGCTGATAAATACTCAGTTTAATCAACATTAAACATTGAGGTCACCATGAGGTCATCAGCTAACAAGCCAGTCAGTGAACAGTCCATTTACTGACTGTCAGTAAACCGTTAGCAGTATGGTTTGTCAATAAGATAAGATAGACTTTATTTATCCCACAATGGGGGAAATTCACTATGGGTAGTGGGTCAGGGTTAGCCACTGTTAGTAAGTCTAGCGGTCTGATAGGGGGTCTGGGTCACTTAGTCAGGATTAGTGGGTCTGATTTAGTCATAGTTAGTTAGACAGGGTTATTTGTTAGTTAATCAGGATTAGTTTGTCTGGGTTAGGTTTCAATATATTCAGTTACAATTACAATTCGTCATTTAAGCAACATACATATGAATTCACACTCACCAATGGTTAGAAGTAGTAATGTGAGGTGGTAGTAGTAGTAGTAGCAACACAAGGGTAACAGTACTGCAGTATTTCTGCTTGTCTGACTTGTTACCAACATGTTGCTGCAGATCTCAAGTCAGTCTGTCAGTCAGATTTCACCACTATGCGACGACATTTAAACCTTAAGTATCTGATGTAGTATCACCTGCCACCTGGTTTTACAGACTCAGTAACCAGTGACATCCGATGACATCTCTCTGACTGGTTTAGTTGTAAAGATTAACCACAGATTAACTCTTACAGCTCTGACCTCTCTGACTGGTTGTTCAATTGTTGCTGCAGGTTGCTGATCTTCTTCTTTGCTCTCCGCAGAGCAAACTGAACATCTTCAGCTCTGCTGCTGAAGCTGCTGGACGCCATTAACACACCTTTACTTCATAGAAAATGCACCTGACCTGCCTCCATGACAACCAGCACACTCTACACCACCTCACAGCACTTCCAGGTCATAAAGATGAAGAGTTGTGATTGGCTGACAACCAGAGACTGGCTGGTTAAATATTGATGAGCTCACAGCATCAGATGAATCAGGTGACTCAGGTTTGGGATACAGGGTTGGCTCAAGCTCAAGACTCTCACTCAGGAGACCAGGGCTTGTGTCCCGAAACCATGAAACCAAAAGTTACGTTACTTAATGTAAGTTAGTATCTGCAACTAAGTACTTGTTTTAAGACAAACCATGAGCTTTTCTCACACCTAACCAAGTAGTTTTGGTTGCTAAACCTGACCCATGTGGTGTTACTATTGTTCCCAACAAGCTTTATTTTGAAAGTCTAACAAGACACTGCATATTAAATATACCTCATTAACTTTATTCTAACTTACTAACCTGACCACAGAGCTCTGCACTGACAAAACTGGCGCTGTAGCCAGTGCCTTAAAAAGTGCTGACCAGGCGTCCGAAGGTGACGACTTGGTGGTGAGAATGAGTTGTAAAGTTTGCTGGAACAGCAAAGTCCACGTGCTGGAATCTTTGCTGTAACTGTACAGTGACTGGAGGAAGGTCTTTCAAGAACAGCTGATGAACAGGATCAAATCCCTCTGTTCAAATTAGCCATTGACGAGCTGGAAGGAGAGTGACGGCGACAACTCATAAGGTGTTGCTCCACTTTCTCCAATTCAAGAAACACTTCAAGCCCCAGTTTGGAAGTCCAAACACAGTGTGCATCTGTGCCGGTGCATCCAGTCTGTTTGAGGAAAAGAGGATCCCGAGTTCATCCACAATCATCATCAAGAAAGCACAGCAGAGGATGTACTTCCTACGGCAGCTGAAGAAATTCAGTCTGCCAAAGACCATGATGGTGCACTTCTACACAGCCATCACTGAGTCCATCCTCAGCTCCTCCATCACCATCTGGTAGCTGCTGCCACCGCCAAGGACAAGGGCAGACTGCAGCGTGTCATCAGGTCTGCAGAGAAGGTGATCGGCCGCAATCTCCCGTCTCTCCAGGACCTGTACGCCTCCAGGACCCTGAGGCGTGCAGGTAAGATGGTGGCTGATCCCTCCCACCCCGGACACAAACTCTCTGAGACGCTCCCCTCTGGCAGGAGGCTGCGGTCCATCAGGACCAAAACCTCACGCCACAAGAACAGTTTCTTCCGTCTGCTGTCAGCCTTATCAACAAGGCCCACAACCCCCCGACACTCTTCACACTCCTCCTCTGCCTCATCTGTCACACTGACACTACCATAACTCTGTGTGTTACATTAACGCTCAGCCTGGACTTTCTGAGAAACAGACTGTTTCAAAAAAAAAAAAAAAAAAACAGACTTGTGTATACATATTTATATTGTTATATTTTTTACTCCTTTAATAGCTTATTTTTACTAGATGTGTCATGCACCAACTTCGCCAGAACAAATTCCTCGTATGTGTACAATCGTACTTGGCAATACAGTTTTTTCTGATTTCTGATCATATCATTGGTTAATCCAGTTCAGACATCACACTGAGGGGCTGTTCTGATTGGTTCGTTTGAATCTCCATTTCATTGTCTATATTGAACTCAGAAGAAGACACAGTAAGGACACATTTATTGACTTTTGTTTATTATTGAGCATTTTAAATAAATCGGATAATATTGGTCGTCATGTTTTCTGTGTCTCAGCCTCTTGCAGTAGTTTGTCCAGCAAAAGGATGTCCACTCGATGTTTCATCACAAACTGTCCGTTCAGGTGGAAGACGGGTATGTCCCACTTGTACCTGTCCAGCCACACGCTGTTCTCTGGAAGACTGATATCCACCTGCTGCAAGACAAACTACAGACAGAAAAAGGTCAACAGAACGTCTCTCTGGATTTAAATAGAAAACTGAATCTTTTCCCACTTAATCCATCTGTTTTCACTGCACCTCAGTGGTGCCTGGAGTGTGAACTGGTACCTCTCCAGCTCCCAGTTCACACTCCTTGAATGTGGACTTGAATCAGTCACCCCTCTGGTTCCCAAGTCAAGTTCGTACGGACTGAGACACCTGACTAATCAAAGATTTAGAAACTACTTCTTCTGGTTGGTGAAGGTCAGTGAAGAAGACAACTTCCTGTCTTTTTGTTTGAATATGTTAATCATTTCAATGCTTTCTGTTTTCTTAACCTTCTGCTTTGTACTTTAGAAATAAACACACATGTGAAGGATCCTCACAAAAAGGACTGAACACTCTGTTGACCAGCAGGTGGCGCTCAGGTTACGCTGATGTGAAGAAGAGTTCGCCTGTGCTGTAAATGTTTGTCTCACCCGGTGTTTGAACGGTTCCAGCACTTCTTTAGCCTCATCACAAAGAGGACACGGGTCCTGCAGACAGATACAGGTGACGATTTAACATTATTACACTGATTTTATACAGAACTTATATCAGCATTTATGATACATCTGGAACATAAACAGCAGCTTCCATTGCTGCTTTATTAAAACTGTCAATTTAAATGCAATAGACAAAAAAATTAAATAAAGAGCAAATCATTCAAAATGAACTGACTGGAGCTCCTGACTCATATTCATATCATCAAGGTACTGACACTGAGGATACTGGCCAGGGTACTTCCTGCTGACTTCAAAATAAAAGCACCTATAAATGCTGTCCAAATTATTTTAATTTTAACACTAACAACACAAGTTATGAATTGTTACAATTAGCAGATTTTCACGACTTCATATTTACTGTAAATAATGGAAATATGCTAATTCGCAGATGATGTTGATGACATGAGAGTCTGTAGAGTTACAGTCAGATACGGGGTTTCCTTGTTACCTTGGTAAACAGTGTCAGAGTGGGTAAAGTGTTGGTAGACAGTCTGTAGAGCTACAGTCAGATACGGGGTTTCCTTGTTACCTTGGTAAACAGTGTCAGAGTGGGTAAAGTGTTGGTAGACAGTCTGTAGACAGTCTGTTGGACGAGCTGCAGACTTGCAGGTCGAGTCAGAGGAAAAGTCTTCAGGAAAAACATTAGATCTGAGAACAAACACAAACAGAGCGTTACTGACCTCGACCGTCCACACTGAACCAGATCATCCACAGAGCCGGTCAACCAATCACAGAGAAGGAGGAGGAGAAGAAATGAAATACGAGCTGAACTGTGGGTATATCTAAACGCCCTTCATCACCTCCTCGTTTCCTTCACTTGTGACATTTCCTCGATTCTCAGTCACTCCGCTGAGGACGTGAGGTCTGACGCAGGAAACCGATGGACGCCTTGTTTTGTAGAAAGCGACATGTGCAACTAGCAACATACTGATAACGACGGCAAGGCCGGGTCTCAGCCGAGTCTCCTATTTCTAACGCATCATGCTTCCAAAACAAATCCAGCACGTCGTAGGAGTTCAAACAAATACATCACACAAAGACCAGAAAAACGTGACTTTGGCACAACCTTTCCGTCTTCATGGTGCTCAGGACTTTATCACAAATGAGTAATACACCCTCCACAACAGCTGGCGGCAGTATCACAGTCACAGTGCAAAGAGTGGGCCACAGTCACGCCATCATATTCTTTGTCTCTGCAGGACTTCCAGTACTTACAGACGTGTTGTATTTGTTGCTGAAGCATTAGTTTTAGAAACACTGTGTTTGTTAGTGGATCGCAGGTCATGTCACATTAAAAATGCATCCGAACACAGAAAACAAAGTGACTGGGTCTTTAGAGGAATACGGGAAACTGTCTTAATGTGAAAGGCTGCTTGACATTGGCTGTCACCAGATCTGATTTAAAAAATATCCATTTAAAGGAATCTCAAACATAGTTTGCACCAGGAATGCGTAAACATACCAAACCAAAAATCTCTCTGAGCGCTCAGACCCAGGCCCTCCAACAGTCAGGTGAACAGGTAGAGATTAGCCAGCTGCTAGCTTGAGCTCAAACAGGTGAGCACTCTACTATCAGATTATGGTTTGTCTCAATAAACCCCCACAAATACCCTGCCATAATCTCCTATTTTCATGCATGAGTGTCACTCCATGTTGTTTGCTTGTGTCTCGGTGTTGAAATTTGGTTTTCGGTTTGTGGGACAACCAAAGACTAACAGAAAAGTTTAGAAAAAAATGCTAATTATTTTAGCCCCAAATGATGGAATATATCAAAATGTAAAGGCAGAAACATCCTTGCTACCTTATGGAGACAGGTGCTCACTAGTCATGAGTGTACGCCTGATGCTGACCTTCACCTGTTCAGGTAAAGCCACAGACAGTCTGACATTCACCCCGTACACAGATGTTCAGCAAAATGAGCGTTTTCCTCCTTCCTGGACGTCTCGTTCACAAACAAACAGATTTTTTTTTAAAACACCTTGTGAAGTGCAGCTTTTTGGTTTGGTTTCTGTGTATCTGTGTGCACATGTGAAACAGAGCACACGGGAAACGATGTCATCATCTTAATTCATGGACGTCCGTTGTTGCTCTGTAACCAGCATGCGCTTGAAGCAACAATGGCGGACTACGGGTTAGCTTACGTTTGGTTAGCGCTGCTGGGCCGACTGCCTGAGAGATGTTACATACCAACAAATAAATTCATAATTAGCTCCTATCATTTGTGCTTTAGGTTATGACACCTGACACACGCTCTCACTGCCCTTCTCTCGTATTAGATGGACAGTTGACTTTATTGCCACCTACTGGCCAGGTGTGTTTGACTGAGTGTGTGGAATCGTTTCCTGTGAGAACAGAAACATTTTGCACAACAAATGCTGTGTGGACACATTTCCTTTAAAGTGAAAACTCTACAGCTGTTTCGGACACTTTAACATTATCATCAATGCACACAGTCAGAGAGGTTCAGAGGCTACAAACATTTTCATCTGAGTATGTTATTCTGGGCGTGTTGGCACCAAAACAGGGCTGAAAGGAAAGTTTAAAAAAAAAAAAACTTCCTCTCATCTCTCGTGAACACCAATGACTGAATGTGTGAAGTATTTGTTATTTGTGCTGCCCTCTGCTGGACACTTATATTGGGACCAAAACTGTCCTGCTACATAAATACAAAATTATTAGAATTATAATACTTAATTTCATTACTCCACAGCAGACATTTAAAATAAATACATTTAACCAAATGTAGTGTTTTCACTTCATTTCTGTATTTGTTTTTGGCATCTCAAATCTTTCGTTTCACAATAAAAGCAGCTTCTGTTCTGAAACGCGGAAAGCAAAAACCTCAGACTGAACCCGAGTTACTTCCGTGTTCACTCATTCAGCTCAGTTTTAATCAGCCAGGCGACCTGCTAGCTGATCTGCTAGCGGACCTGCTAGCTAGCCTGTTAGCTGACGTTACAGTAACTGTCGTCACCAGTTTTACAGACTCAAACTCGCAAAGACACTCACCGAGCCCCACTCAGCGGTCCCGTTTTGTCCCGGAGGAAACCCCGCTGATATCTTCTCGTTCCGGTGTTTTGATTCAAGTTTCTGTTAAAGTTTGATAAAAGTTTGGAGCCGACGACAAACGCTCAGACGGTGCTTGTTATGCTGTGGACGCTGCTGCGGTTGCTGCTCTTCTTCTGGTTTCAAAAGCGGTTCTAAACCATCTTTTGAGCGCATTACCGCCACCTACTGGATTGTATCGTAGAGCGGTCGATTGGCAGGAAAAACGAGACCAAACAAAAGCTATTAGTCCTGTCGCTCTAAAGCAATTAACAGAAGATTCTTTCCACGATGTCTTTCCTGGCATTTCCTCAATGTATTACTGTGTTTTCTAACATTTAGTGCTGATATTAATTCTTTTCTTTCTTCATCATACCTGTTGACATCTCAGCAGTTTTCAGTTTATTACAGTGTGTGCATAGTCCAGCAGGGTGTTTACCTGTTGTACGGAGTGTTTGTTACCTGTACTGCCGGACAGGTATTGACCATCTCTTCCTTTGGACTTTTGCTCTGTATTCCACCAACACCCTCTTCCATTTAAGTCTCAGTGTTCCTGCCAAATTGTGCACATATAGTCCTTTCTATAGTTTTAACACCTGTTTTACTTAACTGTATTTGTATGTAAATTAACTGTAGTTTTAGTGATTGTTTAGCTAATATGTCTGCCTTCTCATTACTTTCTTTTTCCAGTCA